>CABHPQ010157557.1:24463-47571 GCA_902168405.1 Peromyscus aztecus
CTGAACCCATTGTTGAAACATCATCTAGAGATAGCACAGTTGAACCTCAGAAAGCACGAACTTGACAAAATAGTTAAAACTTTAGGGAACCAAGTGCGTGAAGTAAACAGGCCTGGGAGTGGTCCCAGTAAGGGAAGCAAACAGCACAACTGTGACATTCATACCATCCAGGAGTCTTGATCTGGTGCTTTTTTTTCTGTGTGAGAGGAAGAAGCCAGCCACCTTGGAATTTCAGCCATCTTGGAAATTCACAATCTTTATTACCTAGTCATGGCTCTTCTTCAGATCTGTCTGCCTAGCAGGGAACCTGTCTAATTCCTAGTTCCTTGACATGACAGTCGCATGATCTTGGAGAATTAGATGCTAACCATCACACTTCAATTTTTACAAATAGATGGTACTCAGGCAGCAAGCATTCCTCCCCCCACCCCCACTCCAGCCAATACACTATAGCTTATTCTGAGGCAAATAGGAGTAGCTATGGCCTGGGTACCCAGATTCAGTGAGCCACAAATGACAGTCTCACAGTCCCACAACCAAGGACATCAATCAATGTGTTAGTCAAATACTTTGTGGGAACATTAGGTAGCTGGGTCACAGCAAAGCACATGGGGGTGGGAGTGTAGGAGAATTACTCTTTTAGACGTTTCAGATATTAATGATACTCTTTGTTTTGAGTTTGGGGGAAGTTGTTGCTGCTGGCTCTGCAGCTGGGATCCCACTGTCTCTGATCTCAGGGGCAGGGGGTGAATAGACGCAGAACCAACCAGAACCAACGGCAGAGGCTCTGAGAGGTTGTAAGCAATCTCCTTTATTAAACAAAAGGCTGAGGTATTTATGTGTGTAGGATACTACTGCGCATGTCAGAGCTCTTTGTTTGCTTAAGGCATGGCCCAGTGCTTTCGACCTTACCTATCTCAAGTTGTTACTTTGCTAAGTTAGTACGTTAAAAAATTTTAACCTAATAGTCAAAAAGATGTTAATCCAAAAAGAGAAGTCGGTTATAAATGGCTGTTAAGAGGACTAAAGAGTGCCAAGGGTTTGGTTCTGGACCTGTGGCATTCCAACTCTTTCCAAACAGGAAGTGCTAGTCAGTCAACCAGTAGGGATTTGTTTGTTTGAGTGCACACTGGGTGTTTCTCTTTCTTGTCTTCATTTTTCTCTTTAAATCTCTTCTCACATAGATTCTATCTTAATATCCAGAACCGTTCATTTTTATCCTTTACAGAATAATGCAAACAACCTGCTCCATTTCAAATCTGGGTTACTCTGAGGGTTTTCTATAAAATTATTTTTAATTTCCACCATCTAGCTTTTGATGTTAAAATATGGATGATTACGGAGCCTCAAGTAAGAATTAACTTTAAAGCCATGATAAGCAATTAATTCATTTGGTTACCAGCCTTTAGTAACACTTCTAACTGTAAGATTTCGTTCCTAAAAAGGGCACATTTACTGTAAATGCTACTTCCTTTGGCAAAAACAAGTGCGGGACTGGAGATAACTTGTTTTATCTAGTTACATTTGAAAAGCTAAGTATATTAAGGTCTTCTTTACAAATTTTACTCAAGTAGCAGTTTATGTTTCTAATTCTGAGGTTTATAGTACAATATCATAATCTGTTGCCCTAGATAAAGTTTGTAAAACAATCCTGATTCTGTGTGCAATGTAATCGTCTGCATAGTAAATACGGCATAGCATAAAATATCTGCAAAACCTGAGGGTGATGATTAATCATCAGAAGTGACAGCCTAATCCATGGTATCATAACAGAAGTTTGGCTTCATGAATATTAGAACGATTTCAGGAGAGTTTGGCTCCATGTTGTGTGAGAACATTTAAAAGAAATGTGTTAAAATCAATCAATACTAAATTTGCGGGTTTCTTAGCACATTAGTGTTCTTCCTTTAGAAAGGTGAACTCTACCAGCTTAGACCACTTTAAAAGTGGTCATGTGGCTAGATATGGTGGCTGTGGTGGGTGAAATGAAAGTGGCCTTCATAGGTCCCATTCCCGACATCCAGGTGGAACTGTTTGGAAAGGATTAGGAGGTGTTCCCTTGTTGGAGGAGGTGTGTCACTGGAGCAGGCTTTGAGGTTTCAAAAGTCCATGGCATCCTTAGTCAGCTACCTCTTCCTTGCACCTGTAGACTAAGATGTAAGCTCTCAGTTCCTGCTTCAGCACCATGCTTGTCTGACTGCCGCCATGCTTTCCCCCACAGTCATCATGGACTCGAATCCTCTGGAGATCGAGCCCCAAATTAAACATTTTCTTCATGTCTTCATCATGGTATCTTAACACAATTAGAAAATAAACTAAGATGGTAGGCACGTCTGAAATCCTAGTACTCTAGAAGCTGCACCAGGAGGATTATGAATTTGAATTCAGTCTACACTAGATAGTAAGACTCCTTTTCATGCAGTAACAATGGAAGATATTCACCATCATTTTCTTTGTCGATTTTGTTGTTGTTGTTTACTTGTTCCAATGGATCATCCCTACTGGAGAGGGAGAAAAATAAAATCACTTCTCTCTGTACAGCTGTCAGGATAGCGAGAAATCTATTCTGACTTGCTAACTTGTAATTCTGAGTAGAAATTAAATTACACCCCCGAAATCAGTGTGCTAAAGACGAGGGTAGTAATCTGGAGTTAGTAATGGCTTTCTATCAACTCTGAAGGTGCTCTTCCTTAGAGGTTATTATAACTTGTCACTGTGGTATTAGAAAGTTGGCTTTGTTTTGTTTTGGTTTGTTTGTTTTGGAAGCTGTACGCCAGACAGCCACCTGCTGGCTTCGACAAAGAAACACATCTCTGATGTTGGAGATTATGAGGAAAAACAAAGTCAAAGGGAACAATAGCATCATTACAATGAACCATCTGAAAAATAAATTTATTGTTTGATGCAGACAAGACAGCTCAGCTAGTAAAAGCTGCAACCTCGGTTCAATTCCCAGAAGCCACATGAAGGTGGAGGAAGCAGACGTACTCCTACCAAGTTGTCCTCTAACCACACAGCACTCACATCTACACACACACACACACACACACACACACACACACACACACACTCACACATACTCACACACACACACACACTCACACACACAATTTTTTTTTTCATTAAAAATGATTGACATAATCGGAACATATTCCTCTCAGTTCACTGCTGAAATTTATAATTTACATGGATTTCAGGACACCTAACATGGGTTGTATTAACAAGTGATTTTGATCCATTACTAATAACAATAAGCATCACTATGGTGTTGTGAAGTGGTTTCATATTCACTCCCACCTGAAAATTCTTATTCATATTTTTTAGTTGGGGAAGGCTAGCTGGAAACTTAGGCTGGTAAGTTTCAGGGGAACAGGGACCTCAGCCACACATACAGCAAACCTACAAGCTTTGAACGAGAGAGAAGCTGCCCTTTTCATCTCGCCCGGCTGTCGTGTAGTTCATTTTTCTTTATACACTGCTTCTAAATTGCGTTTCACCATGCATTTACAAAGCACACCGACTTTCAGTGTTTGTGACTTATTTTGACGCTCAGTTAAGATTGTCTTGCTAAGCTCAGAAACATGAACTAAAGCTTTGGTATTAGTTTCAGTGTTATGTGAGGCGTGCCTTCATAGAACAGCCCCATTCTGCCTTGCCTGTGGAAGAACACTGAATTTCCAGTAGAGATTGCCTTACTAGTTTTAGAACACGTTTAGTTTTTGTTTTGATTAAAGTACATGTGATTGGGCTTAACTCACCATAGTCCCATGAAAGTTCTTGGCTTCTGTGTTTAGTCCCAACAAAACATTAAATATTTTACTTTTGTGATTTTTCTACCTGCCATAAATAAACAGTAGCTTCCTGCTTAATTACACAATCTGTTCTTTCTACTACTTCCATTATTTTCAACGGAATTAAATAAACAGACAAAGGCTCTGTACAGTCTGGTTTGAGATACACATTTGAAGCAGTGATCTGACTTTCTCACTGACCAGCCTAGAGTCACTAGAGAAGTGTCTTATCCTACTGAACCACATTCTCTTCCTCAGCAAGCATCAGGTCAGTGATAATTATCAACATATTTACAGAGTGGGTCTTTACAAGTATTCTATTTCACCTGGGTTTTTAAATGTTTGTACATGTAAAAGCATTTGTCTTTTAAAAAAATGTTTAATTTTTCCCAACTCTTTATTTACTTCTCCACCCTACTTTATTTTGGGGAATTATGGCATTTAATTTTTCTTTGTCCTTTCAGTATTTGCTGTAGATATTGCTATTTCACAGATCTACAATATCTGGGGTTTTATGCAAATGGGGCTGTTCCTGATAATATGACAGTTGACAATGAACTGTCATATTTGATGAAGTCTATAGCCAATGTAATCCTGCTGCTCTGTCATATACAGGGACTAAGAGCTGAGGTGTTCTATGACTCCTAAGTAAGATTCTGAAGAACTACTATGGAATCCTGATTCTGCATTCAGAATTCTCACATCCTACATATCCCCATCAACAGTACAAGCCTTTCCCTATCTACAACTTACCGTTATATTTAGAATACAGTCAAGTTCTGTCTCTGGCCTCCCAGGCTGTTAATGACCTGGCTTGTTCCACTCGTGTTTTTCTGCCCCATATGTTCCCTCCAGCTCTTTGCTTCACGGAGTGGGCTCCTTGAAGCTCCTTCCCCGGGAGAGTCTGCCAGTCCACCCCAGTATCCCAACTCGCCCCTTTAAGCTTTGTCGTGATCTTTCTTTGCAGCCTCTTTACGCGCTTTTCAGAGTTATGCCAGTTGGAAACTGGCTTCTGCATGCCTACATCTGAAATGTTTATCTTCCTCCAAGTTCCAAAGGACAGATATCCCCCTCTATCTGTGGTGTGTGTGTGTGTGTGTGTGTGTGTGTGTGTGTGTGTGTGCGTACATATGTTTGTGTGCTGATCTCTTAGCATTTGGACCCCCTCTGGTGCTCAGTAGCTATTTATATGTAGAATGAATTAGTTTTTCAGTGAAAGTTTTTACTTCATTTTTCTTCACAAAAAAAAATGGTACAAATTAAGTAGCACATATTAAAGACCTAGACACTAACCTAAAACTGTTTGAACCCAAGTCCACCAGATGACAAGCCTATCTCTCTTTCACACTTCATACATATCTACAGATTCTCAGGAAGACATTCCCATGGAGAAAGACTAAAAGTATGGAGCTGGAATCAGTGGTGTAAGCCCCAAACCTCCAGAATGCCACAGGTTAAACCAGAAGGATTGCAAACTCAAGGCCAGACTGGGTTACAGAGTGAGTTAAAAGTTGGCCTACTAGGGAATCCCAGTCTCACAGTTTTAAACGTATACATCAACAACAACAGAAACGGGGATCGAACTGTCTGGTGATGGGTGGCTTAGTGGTTGAGTGCTAACTTAGCATTAATTAAGCCTTAGGGTCAATGTGCAGTACAAGAATAAAATAAATAAAAAAGAGAATAAGTGAATGAATAAAATTGAAACACTGAATTTTTGACTGTGTACGGCATGAAGTAAATGGAGGGGACAGGGTGATTTTTGAAAAGCACAGCTCTACTGGCTGGTAGAAAACCCCCTGGCCCAAGAGTTCTCAGAAAGTCAGCTTGCAGGCAGGAGTTCCTATAATAGGATGGACTAGTCTGCCTCACCCCTCTGGGGAATGGGGAGGGTGGTAATTAGCACTTGAAAGCTGAGGTTGGTGCTAAAGTTGATAGCTCCGCAGCAGGGAGCCTTTAATATAAGTGCTGCCTTCATTAGCGATTCAGAGATTAAGCTTCCCTGATCTTCCTCAAGATTGAAACGGGAAGATACACTTTGGAAATCTACCCTTTTCTTAGTGACAGGGAGAAAGATTCCCTGGACATCTGTCAGGGTAATCGCACGTCATGGACCTGGCCTGCATAAAGAAAGGGCTCACTTATAAAAATCTTCATAAAAGAGAAAACACAGATTTCAAGTTCATAGAGCAGATCTATCAAAGCTGACTGCCTGGGGTCGGCCTGGCAACCTGCATTTCAATGCATGGTCTCCTTTATTCCCTGATAGTTTCTTAAACGATACCTGCAGTCCTCGGTGGAAGACAGAATGTATGCAGAAGCCAGTTTCTACATCAAGTACAGACTACCTACCAACCTGTTTGTTTCTCAGATGATTCAAATGAGTCAGAATCACCGCACTCCTTAAAAGGTAGAGAAATGATCCCCACTGGCTGACCCTCTTCCCAGGGAAGATTCTGATTCCAGACTTTTAATGCTTCCCCTAGAACCTATCAAAGTTAGCATTAGCAAGTGGCCACAGGGCAAAGGTTCATGTGAATATTTTGAGTTCCCCCCACATCTCCCATCCTTATTGTGTTAGTCTACTCTAAGTCACTGAGACAAAATACCTGAGAAAACCAACCTACAGGAAGAAATATTTACTCTGATGTATGATTTCAGACCTGTTCATTTTGTTTACAATGCTGTGGCTTGCGGTGAGAGGCGAAATGCTGTGATAGGGAAGGCATGGCAGAGCTGGCTATGTCACAACGGCAGGGAGATAAAGAGAACACAGCGGGAAGAGACAGGCGTCCCAATATGCCTTATAAGGTCACCAGCCCTAACAACCTTCTAACTAAGCCTCAGTTCCTAAAGGTCCTGCCATTCACAGTATCAGATCAGCTGGCAGCCAGGCCTTGGACTTGGCCTTTCAAGTATCTCAGATCTTAACCATTGCACTGGTCAGAGAACTATTGCAGTACATCACTAGGTTAGGTATTATTCTTCATTAACTTCCCAGAAACATGTTGGCCAATCTAAATGTCCTTTTAAACTGTCAAATGCTATATGCAGCATGTATTCAAGCTACATGAATGGATCTCAAGATCTAAGTGTGTTTCTTTCATGTTACCAAATCCCCTGGAATTAACATAATACAAGGGTGGAATGCTCATCAAAAAAAAAAAAAAAGAAAAGAAAAGAAATATCATAAAACTTAGTTAAGACTTATGACAAAAGAGTATGCAAGAGAGTGGTGATGGGCAAAAACAAAAGCCGTTCCACGTAAATGTACTTCCCCACATAGCTGTAAATGACTCCTATGATAATGAGCCTGATAGAAAGACGGAAACTTAGAATGTGTAAGGATGGCTTACCTCAGAATTTGGTTGAAGTTTCTTGCCTGCTCAGAGTCAGAAATGCCAGCACAAGCATTTGCTATGCAAGTTGTCTGCATAGAGTCAATAATTCTAATATATAATGAGATTTAAAATAAGAATACTAAGACAGCAATGAATGAACCATGTTTAAGACCTAAACATATATGGCCTCTTTCCTCCCCCAGCTGCAAAACTGCAGTTTTCTGGGAATCTCACAAGAAACATTTTGTTTGTTTGTTTTAAAGAGTAAAACGCATGTCTTCACTCCCTTGTGCAGGCCGTGTAGACTGTGGTTTTACCTGTTCAGGTTACAATCCTGCCCAAGGCTCCTCCAGTTTTAACCTATTATGTTGTTTATCAGAAAAGAGGGAAAAATAGTTTCTTAACTATCTTTTGGGATGTAACTTAGGGCCAAGAAAATCTTGTACATATATTATAGCTGCTACTGAGACACTTAAGAACGACACACTCCACTGAGAAGTCCATACCCACACCTGAGTGTGTCTCATTCCTTCCACAAACACCTTTCTGTTAACTCCTGTGTTGTTCAAATCTCTTCCCGATGAGCTCTTCTTTGTACTGGCTCATGCTGAAATTCTTTTCTGCAATGAAGTCAAGAAGGTGGCCTCACCAGAGTGGATGCCATTGAAAAAACTTACTCAGATAGTTGCAGGCATCAGCACTGTGTTGTGTGTCTCTGGCCCCATGCTCTGCTGCCAATGGCAGTGAAACCCACATCTTGCCTACTTGTGAATCCCTGGTGAGTCGGGGGTTCTTAAGAAGTCAACAAATGAATGAATGAGTAAGTGGAGGAAAACATAGGAAGAATAGAATAGTATTTGAGTCAGTGGAATGGAGTTAAGGTAAAAACAATCCTAACAGGAAACACCCTGGTAAAAGTCAAGAACTATGGAGGTTTCCTAAGAAGGATTAACTGATGTCTGATCATGGATGGAAGGCAGGATACATGGCTCTTTGAACTTACACATTCTCCTTATCCAATCGTGTTTATAGCTATAATACCACTACGGCACCAATGTTCAAAAATTCACCTGTGAATAAGATCTGCTCCACACTAGACAATTGAACCAATTATCTTTCCCAGGTAGAAGTGGCCAGTTGCATTTAAAATTGGCACCCACAAAGACACACCATCTGCCTTAAGATTGTGTATCCATGGGTTAGAGACAGATCTGACCAGTGTAAATTGCACTGCCTCCGGTTTGGGCCTGGATATACAGTTTACACGCTGAGTTGTCTTGAAAAAGACATTAAAACATTATGAGCCTCAGTTGCTTAATTTGCAGGGGGAAAACAAGGATTATCGGTGAAGAGATTGCATTCAGATGAAATTTCCTGTAGCATGAATCTTAAAAGTTCTTATTAATAAAATCAAACCTGAGGCCAGTTATTGGAGTGAATTCTGGAAGATCAGAGAAGCAGAACAAGCCACAGCCAACCTCACCTGGCCAACTTCTCAGCTGATCTTGTTTCCTCAGACTGGAAGCTTCTGTGTCCTCATATCCGAATGGCTCTCAGCTAAACTGCTGCTCGAAGCCTGAACGCTTAACCAGCCAAATGCTTCTAGTTTCTGGTCTCCAGCCTTATATATCTTACTGTTTTTGCCATCACTCCCTGGGATTAAAGGCTCAATTCTTGGGATTAAAGGTGTGTGTCACCATGCCTGGCTGTTTCCAATGTGGCCTTGAACACACAGAGATCTGCTTAGCTCTGCCTCCCAAGAGTTGGGATTAAAGGTGTGCACCACCACCGCCCAGCTTCTGCTATGGCTTGCTATTAGCTCCGACCCCCAGGCAACTTTATTTATTAACATACAAATAAAATCACATTTCAGTACAAATAAAATATCACCATAGTTTCCTATGCTTTTTCTTAGCAGTTTTGCTGATTAGCTTAAAATGACACAGTATCTTTAGTTCCTTTAGATACCCTGTCAAAGTCTTACTCTCTTGGCCCTGATTCCACCAATCCCATTGACCTCAAGTGCTGGCAGTTCTCCTAGGGGATGGACCCCCTACCCTCACCCCCATCCCTTCCCTTTACTGTTGGTTTCCTTTACAAAGCCTCACGCAGTATCAGCTCTAATCCGAATTCTGTTGGAAGCCTCTCTTGGGCTTTGATCTTAACAGCTAAGGGATGGTAAATTCCAGTCTAGTCTCTAATTTCTGTGAATTCTACATAGAAGTCTCCAAAGGAGTTGGTGGGGCTGATGGGGAATCGACTATGATATAAATACATTATATGCCTGTATAAGCGTCTACAAGAAATGAATAAAAGTATTATAGATTAATTTATTTTTAAATGCCCTTGCATTTTTGTGTTGAAAAACTACTAATGAAAGAGGACTTGCAGCTAAGTTCACATAGAAGCCAAGGCAGTCACACTGGGCTTTTATAGACACAAAAAGGAACGAGAACCTAGAGAAGGAATCCTTCATTTGTTTGTCGGTTGGAGGAAGTTGAATGGATAAAGAGAAAAGCCATTGGGGAGAGGGAATGATATATGTTGTGTCAGGGGAACGTGGCTGATTGGAAGACCTGGCCTTTTCCTCTCATGTGTATTCTTCTTTCTTTTAGATGTGCATTACTTTATTTTAAAATATATTTTAAGTTAAAATATAATTACATGACTTCTCCTTCCCTTTCCATCTTTCAAACTTGCCCGTGTCTCCTCCCTCTAGTCCTTCCGTTGTGTCCTCCCCTTTACTCCCTCTCAAATTGATTATCTCTCGTTCCTTGATTATTATTGTTGCATATATCTGAGATGTACACATATGTAAATAGAACATACTGAGTGTATTTGTGAAAAGCTGTTTGAAAATCATGAGAGGACCACTTTAGATAAAAAAATAAAAGAAAAATTATGTCTGGATATGCCCAGGCCTTAGTCAATTACAAAAATCAATTATTGTATTCCCAATGAGAAAACTGGAAGTTTGGCTCAGGAATAGAATCCATACTCACAGTGATGTTTTGTTTATTTGTTTGATTAATTGAGATTAACTGAATTTAACAATTATATATATAGAGAGAGACAGACAGAGACAGAGACAGAGAGACACATAGACAGATGGAACAATTGCCATGTGTTCCTTTCTTTATTAGGAATCCTCCTGCTGATTTCTATTTAAAACAATGACATTCAGATTTATTATACTACATTAACTTGATCTGTGATGAGATAGAGGCCACTTTGTTTCACAAGTCATTAACTATTGCGTTTTTATACGTACTATTATCTTGTTATATCCAGTTATCCTCATGTCTCTTCATGTTCCTATTCAAATGCATGGAGACTAACACATCATCATAAAGCGGAAAGAAAGCTAAGGAAGGTGCAGGGTATGTACAAAGTGCCCACCCATGCCAACTTGTCGTGAAGGTAAAATAAATCAAATGTCATAAAACAAAGATAGGTTTGAATTCAAACCTCAAGCCATGCATTAAAGCCCTTTATAGCAGCCAAAGCCAGGTTGCCAATATTTGACTTGGCTCCAAAATTCCCAAGAACCAACGAAAAGGAACAAGGCCAGTTAAAATTTAAATCCCCCACCATACAAAAGATAAACAAGTCACTGAATGGAGTCATTAAGGGGTTCAAATTCCAATGTATCCAGTCTCTTCTAGGAAAGAAAAGTTAAAATTTTGTATTTTTAAAGGTGCATATTGATAAATAGATAAAGTTGGTCTCACACAGAAGGGATGATTCTTAGGTTTTTGTTATGAGACTGAATAAGCCAGATTTCCTCACACCATCTAAGTTTATCAGTGTGATACAGTTTAAGGGTGTGGATCAGGTTTGTTTTCTCTGTTAGTTCAAGGATTAAAAGACAGAAAAACCTCAAGCATGAGACAGGTAGCAGTAGAGAAATCTCAAACACTGCAGACAGCAGCAGACAGAGTTGGCAGATGTCTATTGGGGATGAGGACACACACACATGCCACAGACACACAGAGAAAGGGGACACACACACACACATGCCACAGACACACAGAGAAAGAGAACACACACACACACACATACCTCAGACACACAGAGAAAGAACAAACACACACATGCCACAGACACACAGAAAAAGGGGACACATACACACACATGCCACAGACACACAGAGAAAGAGAACACACACACATGCCACACACACACAGAGAAAGAGGACACACACACATGCCACACACACAGAAAGAGGGCACACACACATGCCACACACATACACACACAGAGAAAGAGAACACACACGCATGCCATAGACACACAGAGAAAGAGAACACACACACACACACACACACACACACACACACGCCACAGATACACAGAGAAAAAGACCCTCTGCAGGCTGAGGGGGAACTCAGAAGCCAAAACTTCCAGTATCTTCTCAAGGGGCTGGGGTCTTTAAAGTTTGAAGAGTGTTCCTTCCCTAGTTAATGGCCCACAACTATTGTGTAACAATTCTTGAAACAGTACTGAACTCTTGAGCCAGTCTATCAACAGAGGGACTGCTGGCAGGGAAAACAAGCCTACAAGGCCTTTGTTCTAAACTGCCAAATTTGAGCCAGAGAAATGACTTGTTAGTTAAGAACAAAAGACTCAGTTCACGGTACAGCTGCTCACAACTGTCTGTAACTCCATTTCTAGGAGACCCGACAGCCTCACACAGACATACATGCAGGGAAACCAACAAAAATAAATTTAAAAATTTGGGCTGGAGAGATGGCTCAGCTATTGGGAGCACTGGCTGTTCATCCCAGAGGACCAGAGTTCAGTTCCCCACAGCCACATGGCAGCTCACAAACTGTCTGAAACTCTAGTTTCACAGGATCTGACACCCTCACACAGACATACATGCAAACAAAACACCAATGCACATAAAATAAAAATACATGACTCATTAAAAAATTTAGAGACGAAAAAAAAAAAAAATAAGCTACTAGGTTTTTGTCTCAGGTCAGGAAAGTAAGGAAGGAAACTGTCATCTTGGAAGTTCATCATTTTTATTACCTGGTCATGACCCCTCTCTCTATCTGTCTGTTTACCAGGGAATCTGTGTGGCTCCTAGTCTCTCAAGTGTATCATGGAGTATGCCTTAACAATAGTTAAAGTTAATTTACAGAGAGAACATTGGACATACTTCCTTAGGCTTAGTACAGAAAGGACTAACTTTTCCTAAGAGAGACTCTTCTGGCATTTAATAAAAGCCCAGGAATTAGCAAAGCCCATTCAGTCAAGGTGATCCTATCAGAAGGTTTTGTGATTCTCTAGCTAGATTCAGAGAGAAAATTTACCATATCTGGAGAAATGGATGGATTGCTTATCCTTCAGGCAAGTTAAATCCCTTCTAGTTGATAAAGCCTTGAGTAATCAGGAAATGAAGGAGACTAATAGATTCACCCTTGATGAAAATTGACACCCACATGCAAGTCTGGAAGTGAATTTCCCAGACAAAACCTGCTTGGGTAATGTAAATCAGGCCTAGAAGGCGCCATTTGTATGCAAACAGACTTAAGGACTTAGTGCAATTGCTTTCTGTCATCTGGATCACAAACAAGATGAACAGATTTAAAGTGAAAAAGGCTTATCTATAAACCTGGTAGAAAATAGACCTAGATCCCGGGCACACAAAGAAGTGAAGGACTTAGAGGGGAAACGCACCTGCCCCACAGCTCTGAAAGGGGCAGCCCTGGGTTTCTTAGCAGGTTCGCTCAGCTGCTGCTTCCTATTACTTTGCGTATATCATTTGAATTTTATTCCTTTTGTACAAACACGTAATTAAAAAAAAAAACAAAACCTTCTCAGTTATTTTCATGTTGCCTGAGACATTGTGGTTTTTTTTAAGTGTGGCTTAGAGATTTGTTAACATACATAAGAAAAATTTACACAATGGCCAATTATACATTTTATGGGTAAATTTTCCCTCTCTGGTACATTTTACTTGTAAGGTTCCCTAACATACAATATCATACTCAGAACCAAGAGAATGAAGACATTCTACCATTTTTTTTTAATGCAACATTAGTTTCAAGTTGAAATTTATTCTACCCAGTCAGGGCACATGAAAATGTTACTAGGAATTTTGTACTGTTCTGGTGGAATTGCTGCGTGGCACAGGGGAAACCAGGGCCCCCTCTTGAGATTCTTCGTCTCATCAATAAAAGAAATTAAGAACAGACTCAAAAGGAAGCCCAAGGGCAACTATATTAGCACTTGAAAGGAAAAGTCAAGGTAGGGAAACTGGAAATCTCTGCACCTCCCTAGATGAGAAAGGCAAAGAAAGGCAAGAAAACAGTATGCCCTTTAAGTTAGGTGAACCCGACAGAAGTCAGTCACACGGTGGAAAAGCAGCCACACAGTGGGTAGGGGACCTTTAGAAAAGAGTAAAGGAGTCCAAAGTCCCAGACCAAACGAACTTAATGCTCTGGCCAGGACCTAGAAGATGGAGACAGAAGAGAAGGGATAATTTATGGGTTTCTGAGCCAGTACTCATGAAAATATGCCAATCCAGCAGAACTCTTGGCAACTCCAGGGAATGTGCTGGGGGTGGGAATTTTAAGAAGGACAAATACATTATCTTACTGGAGGGATAGTCATTCTTCCTATCTCAGCCATGAGGTGGATCTGTCTGTCTGGACTAATTCTTAAAGAAAGGGACAATTACATGTCTCCACCTAGAGGTAGGTTCTACTCTTTAACAGAAATTATTTTAATGTGTTGATTCAATTTGATGGAAATTCTAAAAAAAATATGGCAGTTTCTGTGATCAAGAAACGGACCATGAAGAAGAGGATCAATGGTAGGAAATGCATCTTTTCCTTATATGTAAATGAAGGAATTTTGTCTGTCTGTCTGTCTATCTGCCTGCTTGTTGGCAAGGGAGATAAAAAACCTATCTACCATGGATTAAACCACATGGAAATCTGATGGCTGTAGTAACTGAGAAAACCAGGAATTAGGGAGATTCCAGCATAGCTGGAATGGGCAACATTAGCATGCTTCCTTTCCCCCTCTTTCTTAAGTAAAATTTGCCTTTAATCATTTAAACCCCAGCTACCATATGAGGCGAAGATAGTAAATCTACCTATAGCCCTTCCAGCATTGGTACCCAGAGGCAAAGAGAAGAAGATCATGCAAATTCCCAAGGTTAACTTTGACTTTTCTTGTTTGTGACCTGTATTCATGACTGAACCAATAATTACAGTAAAACTACTGAATGCACTTGATGGGTGCTACTTTAGTCATAGAATTCCTTACAAGATGAAAAAAACAATATGAACAGGCAGGGTGGAGGGTCAGAGGAACGTCATGAACTGAGAATGGTAGAAATGTGAACTAAGGATGTAGAATGCATTCAAGATCCAATCTATGGCAAGCTAGGATGATAACTAGGATGAACTGAAAATGTACTACACATTACCATTATAATCAGTGCTCTACATGTATAAATCTATTTAGTCTTCATGTACAGGAAAAGGCAGTAGTGAGAAGAAGAGAAAATACACAGTGAGGTGGTTTTAGGACAGAGGCCTCAAAAGTGAATAGTCCTGTCGCTTCTTTTCTGAAAGTCTGAACTCTCCTTGGTTCTATTGGCAGATCTATCCTGACTAGAGGGGAGAGATGCTACAAGTGTTTAAGGGACTCATTTGTGCTCTGGGTTCTCATTATCTTTCTTCTCCTCTCATAGGCAACTTACATGAA
This sequence comes from Peromyscus aztecus, assembly GCA_902168405.1. NCBI lineage: Eukaryota > Metazoa > Chordata > Mammalia > Rodentia > Cricetidae > Peromyscus > Peromyscus aztecus. The sequence goes on from CABHPQ010157557.1 coordinate 39,324, forward strand.
CATAACTGCCTGGATGCTATGAGTGAGGATGTGAACTAAACTCCAGTCCAGACATGTGGGTTGATGAATCAGCTGACTCCCCATGCCTTAACCCAGTGAAGCATTGTCAGCTTCCAGGTGGAGGCCCTTGTGGCACAAGCTATCTTTGGGAACTGCTCTGGCCACACTCGATCTCTGCTTGCTTGCTTTCTCTTAAGCTGTCATGTGTAACCCACAGTAACTCCTTTTTAAAAGTCATCAATCCATTGTTCATGAAAGTCATCCTTTGAGTAGAGAAAACAAAGGATCCAGAAGTCAATGGCCAAGGGTAGGTTTGGTGGCTGTTGATTTGATTGTCCTGGACCATAGCCCCTCAAGTTATTGCTCACCTGAAGTAAGAAATCCTCAGTTGCAATCAAGGGACTCTCATCTTCTCCAGCTCCAGCTTTTCCCTGTATTAGTAGAAATGTCCCCCCCTCCTCTTGCTATAGATAAGGAAATTTACATAAAGAGAATGAGCAACTTATCAAGTTCATATTGCCACAAATACTAAAGGCAAAATGTCCAGGTTCTTTGTTGTAAAAATTCTATCATCTTTTGAAGAGTCAATAATACCCCATCACTGTGCATCAGAAGAAAGTACTTCATCCCAATGTTGGGAGGAGGGAGGCTTGTTCATCTTTTTGTTCATAGAATTCTGACTTGGTAACTTCCAAGTACATTGAATGGATGCTATTAGAAACTTAAGTTTTGGAGTTCTGCAATATGAAAATTAATTTGGTATAACTGCTCATAATAAGTTATAGTATAAGATAAAAAGACTTGCACAAATCAAGAAACTTGTCCGAGGTCCCTGGAGTCTATAAAATGTGACTCCTCTCGTAGCAGTTATTGCTGTGCCTAATGAAGTATGTTGGGGATTCATGTTGAAATTTTATAGTTTTTATTCACAAGGAAGCATTGTATTATCTGATAATATTTATTTGAAAAACATGATTTGTACATTGTAGCAAGGGCAAAATAAATCATTCTCATGGTGTGGGGGTTATCAATAGTGAAATGCACTACCAGAAGCTACCTCTTGCTTTTTAAAATTGAGCTTGTGTGTGTGTGTGTGTGTGTGTGTGTGTGTGTGTGTTATACATGTGTGTGCATATGTGTGGGGAGATGTCATAATACATGTGTGGGAGCCAGAGGTCAATGTTGAGACACAGTCAGCCTCTCGATAAACCTGGAACTTGCCATTTTGCATAGACGGTTTGGCCAGTGAGCCCCCAAATCTTCTTGTTTCCACTCCTCTAGCACTGGAATTACAGCCAGGAGCTGCTCTGCCTAGAGTTTACAAGGGGGCTAGGAGTCTAAACTGTTTACCTGTTGAACCCCCACTCCACTGCTGCGGCTGTAAATGTTTTCTTTTAGGATTATTTTTTCCTTTGTAATTGTGCTTCTAAGTTGTAATGCAATCATAGTTTCACCTTTTCAATTGTTTAAGATTTTCTTAGCAGGGCCAGGCAGTGCACAGCTGCAAACCTGGTACTATGGAAGTTAAAGGATGAGGATGTGAAGTCAAGGCCAGCTTGCACTGAATAACATACTCAGTAATAGCCTGGCCTACATAGTGAGACTCTCTCAAAACAAAACAAAGCAAAATCTTGGTGATTTTTTTATCTTCAAATTTATTTATACGTTATATCTGTGTAAGAGTAGGTATATCTCTATGCGTACACAGAAAGTCTTCATAAGCAAATACAACAAATTGGATGGGCCATGTTAATGGTGTGTCTGCATTTGACAGATGAGATTTAATACCACATGTAAACTTAACTCAGAATGTTTATAATCCTGTTATGGTTTGTGCCTTTGTACATGCTACTATAACAAGTGTACCACAGCTGGGAAGTCCACTATCAAGATGCCAGGTTATCTGTCCAGGGTTTGACGAAGGTTCGGTTTCTCAGTTGGAATCCCTCCCCAACATGCCCCACCCCATTCCTTCCTCTTTTTCTCTCTCTTTCTGTTTCTCTGTCTCATATCATCACTTGTTAGTGAGAAGAGAGACAGAGGAAACAAGCTTTATAATATTCTTCTTATAAAGACACTAATATGCCATGATGACTCCATCATTATCTCCTAATTACTTCCCTAAGTTCCCATTTCCAATGCAATCACATTCAAAAAATTTAAGGGATCGTAAACTTTTGGTGAGCAGGAATAAGTTCCAAGAGTGTCTTTTACAGAAGTTATCAATAATTTATTTATGGAAATAAACCTGATATTCATTCAGGTATGGTTTGCTCCTAAGATACACGTGCTCTTGTATTTGAACCTTTACTAACGTTCATTTGTTCAATTTTAGCATTGAATTTGTGAATGATACTTTCTGTTTGATTTGTATGTTTGTGGATTTTATAGTCATGACTTGTTATGAATTGATTTCTTTCCATGTGCTACATTATTATCCTAGATTTAAGTAGTTGCAGTCCATTCTACTGGCTATTCCACAGGCCCTCAACAGTTTCATTCTTGGCCTTAATTATTAACTTTTCTAGACATACCTGCAGTATTGAGATGAGTCTGGGTAATGGAGCATTTTTTGCTTTTAATTGAGAATGATTTGGTCAATACATTGGTAGACCTAAATTTTATACGAGACCTTAGATTTCACAAATTCCCTGCTTACACGTAGGCATGATGCTCTATTCTGTAATGACTGTTATTTTGGATGACATACCTTGATCTTATACCTTTTGTTCCAGTGGAACTAATCTGCTAAGGGGACCTGTGTAGTGACTGCCTTTTAAAGTTATTCCTGGACGTGCTCTGGAATTTCATAAAAGAATGATTAGGACAAACTTCTATTGTTAAGGAGCCCCAATAATATCATTATGTACATTCACAGTACTGGCCCACTCTGGGGACTGGAATTTTTTTTTTAAGACAGTTTCTCTATGTAAAATAGAGACAGCTCTGGGTGTCCTGGAAATCACTTTGCAGACCAGGTTGGCTTCAAACTCACAGAGTTCCACCAGCCTCTGCCTCCCGAGTGCTGGCATCAAAGGTGTTTGCCACCACTGCTGGGCACTGGACTGGAATTTTTAAAGATGCTAGTCTATAAAAGTCAAATTGATTCTCTAGTTCACACCCTCACCTCATTCCCAGCCAATGCTTTCAAAGTCAATTGTAAGTTAACCCAACATCTTTTATTTATATACAGCTGGAAAAAGTATTATTATCAAACAGACTTTCAGTAATTCTCCACGCAATGAATATCATCCTGTTTGACAGTCAAATTTTACTCACTAGAAACATGGATTTTTATCTACAATCTTCTACAGTGGAAGAAGGGTAAACTCTTTGGAGGCATATAAAATCGGTTTCAAAGTTAGTTTGAATTGAATATTAAATGACATTAGGAAAAGAAGAAAAGCTGTCAGCAAATCGACTCTTAATTTCTAGAGAAGATGTAAATTTCCACCATTATCCCACGTTTCCTCCTTTGACGAAGTATTCCCTGCACACTTATTAAATTTGTACCTTAAAAAACAATTTTTGACTTTTAGTCTTTTAGACAAAAAATGCTTGCCATTTTCTCTGCAGCAATGTGTATTTTATTAATTCACATAAATTTCCCTCTCTTGAAACTGGTTAGTGAAATTAAATTGTAGAAACACCTTCATATTCAGTTGAATTTAGAAGAGGGAGTGTATTAAATGGTATTACTTGAATTATTTAATAATACTCTGCTAAATGGATTGTCACAAAATAGTAACCTCATCTAAAAATATGTATTCCCCTGGCTTTCAAGATGCACCCCTCTCTTCGACACCCACAGTCATAAATGAATATTGACGTTGCTTGAATCACTATCCATCTCCACGCCCTGTGCTCTAGTTTAGAGATTATTCATCAGGAAATGAAGAGTCCAGTTCAATTACTATTCTTGTTTTGCGAACTCTCATCCTGAACTTCAGGGTACAAAGAACACATCTCCAGGTGCCCCCACATCAAGCAAATATCAGTTGTCACTTGTTGGGGCCATTAACTAGACAGGTCCAAAATAAAACTCAGAACAGAGAGGACATGTCATACGTCCTATAAATTGTGTGTTCTGAGAACCTATTAAAGCTGACAGAGAAGGGGGCTTTCGCTTGGAGAGTCCCTGATTGCACCATGTACTTTATTCCCTGTTGGCTTTGGTTATGCCACACCTTTCCATTTCCCAGAGAAATAAATTAAAAGTCAGAAGTAATTTGCCTGACGGAGGGTGCAGGTGGAATTTCACTCAGAAGAGAGTTTGCACACTGTGAAATCCAATTTAACCCCTTGATGGGGGGACAGCGTATTTTCTTTTGTTGACAGCTTTGTGGCAGCTAAAATGGGGACCTGATTAAATAGAGACAGTGAGAGATTGAGGTCTTGTTCTAACAGCGGGGGGATCAAGGCCTCTAATCTTATCTCCTACACAGTGAGATGAACTGAGGACTGAGGCAGGGGGGAATAGCCTGGCTGTTTTGTGCAACAGGAGGGGAAAATGTGAGAACACACACAAAGGAAGTATGCACAACCATTACAGAAAGCTGCAAAGCAGACATGTGGGAATAAACAAGTTAGAATTGTATGTTAAAACGGAAAAGGAAAAACAAAACTTCCCTAAACTAACTGAAAAGGTGAACTTTGGGTAAGTTCTTCCACTGAAAATGCTTTTTAAAATTTGAATGCTTTGTGATGTGAAAACACTGAATTTGAGATGAAGTGAAGATATTATAATTTTACATGCTCTAATTTTATGATTGCGCTTAGCTAGTAAAAATGATTTTCTAACATATTTAGTACAATTAATGAAACCTAGCCAAAGCATGCCTGTCTTATAAACTCAAAATTTTTATTTTGTGTATTCACCAAGTTTTATAGACTGTACTAGCTTAGTCTGGGAATTAATTTTTCATCTTTTTACTTGCAGTCACAGGAAGAATAAAGAAACTAAATTTTATGGTCTACTACTAACATGCATTTTGCATTTTCATTGGTTTGGAATGTAAGTCCTCGAACTGAGGTGTTGAGTCTAAAGCAGATAACCTATTGTGTAATATTTTCATTGCATTCTGACAATAAAGTTTGTTTTAAATCAGAGGGCAGAGCTTGCTACTAGCTGACCAAAATTAACCATAGAGGTTTTGGCGGACTGAGGAAGTAGTAAGGCGGGGCTTAAAGAGGATCTCAGCCTTTTTGGGTGGAGGAACAGGAGAGGTAGGAAGTTACTGGTGGCTGTTCCTCTGCTTCTCTGATCTTTTAGGTTCCTACCCCCAGTATCTGACTCCCGATTTTTTATTGATAAAGAATATTTAGATAAATGCATCAATAACCTAACGATTATTTTTCCTCTCACAAAACACTGAAAGTCATATTTTTAAATTGGATATCCAGGTGCTTGCTTTCTGGCTTCTCTGGTGCTGAGATGATGGCCTCCACATGCACCCTGCAGTACTTTTCCTGAAAGTCACTTCTACCTACTGTGTGCAGTCTCATCTATAAATTCAGGTGTGGAGTTTGGAAGTAAGGGTTGACGTTTTTATACCAAAGACCTTCATAATACCTGTAGAATATGAGCAAGTATTATGTAGTTAAAATACAGATTCAAATAAATGAGATATACACTTATGTATGTGTACAAATAGTACCCTGGTCTATAGAATTAAGGAAAATTTTGTTAAGTATATTTTACGATTTCCATTTTATTATCTTTCGTACTTACTTGCTCAGTTACTTAGGGAGTTAGTTAGTGAGACGCTTCAGTGATGGGATAGAATCAGGTACCTGGAACACATTTGCCAAGTTCTCTTCCGCTGAGCCACATCCCAGTCCTGCATTCTGCATTTCCACTTTCAAGAGTTTATGGAGTCCTGCAGGGATACAAATAGCATATCTCTAAGAAATGAGGTGGATTAAAGTCTCATTTCCTCAGCTAATTTTACAGCAGAGTCTTTTTTTTTTTTAACAATCATTGTTCAGCTTTAATGGAGGATGAGCATTCTTCTTTCTATGCGATATTCTTTCTGTCTTGACGATGTTTGGTCCTGAGTGGCCTCTGAGCAGACCTTAAAACAGGATACCTATTGTGTAAATCTAGGAGCACACAGACACATGTGCATGAGTGTTGCTGGGGTAATAGGTACTTCCTAGCATATTTTCACATCTTTGGCTTTGATATTCTTCCTACTTTCCGAGTCCCTTGGGCAAATCTTTTCTCAAATGAGCTTTCAAGTTACTTTACTTCAGCTCCTGTCGTTTCCAGCTTTGCTTTTCAACTGTTAATATTTCCAGAATAAGAAAAACGATTTCATGGGAAATTTACCTTTCTGAATATTCTCTTCTGGGAATTTGAGAGTACATGTACATTTCAATATTCATTTATTTTGTTTAGCGATTTTTTTAAAAAAAAGCACAATATTTTAATATACATCTCTACCACAAGCTATTGACTATTGAGCCTAGCAAGAGTAAAATAAGTCCCAGAGTCACACACAGGGTCTCTATACTTTCTCTAACTTAGGTGAGAGAAGGTCCCAGAATGCAAGGACATCTGAGATGCCATGGAATAGAATAAGTAGGAATTTGAAAATTCAGCATCATTTTAAATGTTGATATGACATTCTTCTAAGCCTTGGTTGCTTCACACTCCCATGAGGATAGTGATTCCCATTTCATATGCTTGTTATATGAATTAATGATTCATGTTAATGGGGCATATTACATTGAGGGGGGGGCACGGGTTGGGTGGAGGAGCAAGTTCCTTGAGTATGAACTAATGTGAACTTAACTGGGCAGGTGTGGGGGGCTTGGTCCCAAACACAGAACTCCTACTAAGTCAGTGGCTCTGGGTTCTTGTGTCAGGAAGAACTAGAAAAATGAATTTCATGGATGACAAATTTCATGGCCCTTAAGGAGTGTAAGCTTTTAGAAATGTTTATCATAGGCTCCTGATTGGGAGCCGAGCTCCTATACAGCAGATGTGGGTCCCAGAGCTGGGGCGTCTATGAAACTGATAGTCTAGGGACTTTTTCCAGGACTTGTGCCAGGAACTAGATTGAGGTATAAGGATAAGCTGTTCAGTTCTGTGGGTCCATCTATATTGTCCATGTGTCTTTCTATCCTGGTGGCCACACAGGGGTTCTGGCACATAACATTGTCTCTGGCAAGAATGGATGTGGAATGCCTGTCTGGTCTCTCTCCAGGGCAAACTTGAAACCAGAACCAGAATCTGTATCCCTGGCTGGGACACTGCTACTATTCCTGAAGAGTCAGAACTGCTTGTTTTAGAGGCCCCTGTACCCGCCTGCCTAATCAGCTTCCGCCTCCTCTCCTCCGGGTTTCAGTATTCATTCTTCCTCTTTTATCTCATTTTATTAGCCAGTCTAGACTAGAGCTCATCTGCCTTGATACTAGAAGATATCTATGATGAGAATTTAACCTCTAATGCACTTAGTGTCTGTGCATCACCCTCCTGAATGCCATTAAACAGAAAGCTGTCAACCAAACACGTTTTGGGTATCTTCGTTCAGAGTTAGGTGGCCACTCAGAAGAAACTTAAACCACAGTCTGTCTTTTCTTACGTGGATATAGAAAAGTCAGATGACCAGACAGGAGTAACTATTTGCTGGCGTAGGTTCTGCCAAGCCACTAATCTCAAGTTAAATTTGAGTTTGGAACACATGAAGATGCAAAGTGGGATATAAGCTATCCATTCTCTACTGTTACATATTATGATCCAGGGAATGGTGTGTTTGGGAAAGCAGTAATCACGTCAGCAATTCAGCAGATAACTTCCTGATTATGCAGCTGCCTGGCTTCTCAGGGGCAACAACTCCTTTTGCAGAATAGTTCTCATTGTTGCTTTGGGAGCCGTTCCTGGAAATTCAGCTAGGAATTCTTGTCTTCATATGGCTTAGCAATTTCCAAGCCAGTTTTTTTTTCCTTCTTGATGTGATAAATCTCTTTAATAGAGTATATTCTGTTCGCTGTTCTTTGAATGATACAGGAAGTAGTTAGAATACCATAAATCACATGATGGTAGCTATTTAAATACTTAGTGAAGGTAGAATATTAAAACACTTCTGGAAAAAGCCATAACACAATTCTGACATAAATGTCTTGAATAAAATGTGGCGATGGCTTTGTTATGTCCATTTTCTTATCTCAGAGCCCTCAGCTTAACTCCATGTGTAAGAGCTCTCTTTTCCAAGGACATCTATGAATTCTAGGAATTAAGATC
>CABHPQ010157558.1:2860-20956 GCA_902168405.1 Peromyscus aztecus
CCTCCCTCCCTCCCTCCCTCCCTCCCTCCCTCCCTCCCTCCCTCCCTTCTTTCTTTCTTTTTTGGTTTTTCAAGACAGGGTTTCTCTGTGTAGTTTTGGAGCCTTTCCTGGATCTCGCTCTGTAGACCAGGCTGGCCTCAAACTCACAGAGATTCTCCTGGCTCTGCCTCCCGAATGCTGGGATTAAAGGCGTGCGCCACCCCTGCCCTGCCTGAGTTTGGAATCTTCTAAGTGGCATCAATACCCACAGCTTTGTGTTGGCCCACCTGCCCACGGACATGGCTGCCTCATGTCTCCTGATGAGTCACAGGCGAGAGCAGGGCTCCTCCGAAGTTCTAACAGTATCCGGCACGGGTTCTGTTGGTCGTCTGAATGAGGTCCACAGGAAGGAGGAGGGAGGAGGGTGGGCTTACCTGAGGGTACAGCAGCAGTGCCAAAAGACACAGAGCCCAACATGTCTGCACTCCCCGGAAGCGTCTGGGATGACGACGGGAGGAAGGGATCACCTGGGGTTGCAGGAGTCTGCCAGACAGAGAGGGGCGAGGGGACACGCGTGAGACCTGCTCCGCGGGGCGAGGGGACACGCGTGAGACCTGCTCCGCGGGGCGAGGGGACACACGTGAGACCTGCTCCGCGGTCCACAAAGATGGAGGAGACGGGAGTGAAGCGGGTGCTGCTAAAACAGACACAGTCCAAGGCTCCTACGTGTTTCACGGGCTGTGGGTTGGTGACAGAAACATTATCTTACTCCCTCCCTCCAGACCTGCAGTTAGGACTAAATGAAACCATGCATGCAAATGATTATTTTAATTAAGTTTTTCTTAAGCACTGTGCATGGGCATACAGGCGATGCTCAGCACATGGTGGCTAGTATGAAAATTCATTTGAGCCCCGACCTCTGGAGGTCTTCAGGCCACCAACTTCTTTCATCATATATGGCTTTCGCCACTTGCAAGTGGTCAATTCAATCTGAAATGCACACACTTGAACCCTACTGTATTCTCAGTTTAGAGCTTGCCATTGATTAGGTGGTCAGTAAACAGTTGGCTAAATAAACCAAGAAAGCTTTGTGAGTGGATAGAGTGTAGGCCTGTGTGTCCTGGAGCCTTGCAGACTCTTGCTTGAACCTCCTGCTTGTAAAAGAGAAGGAAATATTTTCAAGACGACAACCTAACAACAGCAGCTTGTCTGGGAACTTCTAGCACCAACCCGGCCCAAGCTGCAGCTTCAGAAGGTCAGCTGCATGCTAGGTAAGGTGAGAGTTATCAACAGGAACATCCACACCTGTTAACTGTAGGCTTTTGCCTACGGAGTATAAGCCTGCTGGATGCCATAATATCCTTGTTGGTCCCCGCCCCCTCCGTTGGAACAGACTGGGGCAAGCAATTAATCCTGAAACCATGGCAATTAGACAGGGCCATTTTTAGACCGTCAGCTTCCGGGACGAATGGCTTTGTTCTGAGGATTACTAAACATCCATTTGGATGGCGCTTGGGTTCAGGGCCAGAAATGCAGCCTTGAGCTGCTGTGTTAAGCATTTTTGCACATAGTCAGAGCTGTTCACTTTCCCGCACATGGCCTCGAAGAAGTCACATGTCCTTCCTGGGTCTCAGTCTGCTCATCTGTACAACGCAGGGGATAAAGAAGAGAGGGCACTTTAGGCGCGTTCTTGCCTATTCTCTATCTACCCCAGCTGTTACCTGGGGGTGCTGTAGGGGAGAAAGGCTCATTGAGAGTGAGTGGCCTGGCTTCTCTGGGAACAAGACAAGATTGCAGTGGACATCAGTTGTTGGGCACAGGGCAGCTGTGCCTGCATTCCCCAGCGGCAACTGTGGGCTGCAAGGGCCATCTGTCCTTGGTGGTGAGATCACAGCCCTTGCTCTGCGAGGTGCGTCTCGCCAGCGAACCATAGCACGATGCCTGTTTGCACAACTGTGTGGTGCCCAGAAGAGCAGTTCATTCCTCGCAGCTTCAATTGGTGCAGCTGCGGCTGACTGCTCTCTCTCCAGACCTCTGGGGAGCAGGCTGGATGGGGGGAGAGGGGAGCTGAAGAGGGCACGCTGGTGCTGCAGTGGCTACCGCAGGGACGGGACTGCTGATAAACGTGTCCCGCACTGAGGTTCTATTTTGCTTTGTTTTTCATTCCATTTTCGTTCCTTTCTCTCTCTTTCCTTTTTTCTTTTGTACTCTCAAAGGAAGGCTCCGTGCAATCTCCATCCTCTTGCAAGCAGTGCCCCAGATGCCCTTACTGAGCTGTAGCTGTGAACCCAGAGCTTCATGAGTGGCTCAGGGAGGCACAGGTCACGGTTTACAAGGCTCAAAGGCAAGCCAGTGGGCAGTGAACACAGAGTGATGTGGAGTGGAGGGGAGAAAGGAAGCGGGGGAGGTGAAGGGAAGGACAAAGTAGAAGAGGCTTCCTTTCTTTAGCTGCCTACTGTGCTGCGAGGGATCAAGTAGATGCTGACACACACCGTCTCATGCTTCCTGCCCTGTTGAGTTTCTTGTCCATATTCCCACCTCAGCTACCTGCTCTTGGTAGGCACAAACTACATATCTTTCCCGTCTCCCTTCTTCGAGCCTGAAGAGCAAGCCACCAACAATGTCCTGTGGCTGCTGAATGCATGGTATCATTTATTCCTCAAACAAGAGGTGCTCATCTGAATTCTCTCTCCTTCATGGTAAAGGAGACTGAGGTTGAAGAGCAAGTCACAATGTCCCGTGGGTGCTGAGTGCATGGTGTCATTTATTCCTCAAACCAGAGGTGTGCGTCCAAATTCTCTCTCCTTCACAGTAAAGGAGACTGAGGTTCGAGAGCATTAGTTGAAATTTACCAGCCAGTCTCTCTCACCAAAGCCCAGACTGTGTCACTGTGTGGCTGGGGAAAGGGGGCCAGGCAGCAGGGCTCAGAGGGCAGTGCATACTTACAGGGGGAGAGGTGATATCAGGAGGGGTGGACATGTCTCCAAACAGTTCTAATTGGGTCACAGCCTGAAAAGAGACAGAGAGAATCATATCAGCAGGAGGGCGAACGCTGCTGGGCTTGTTTTAAAATGTTAGATTGTGAGAATATCCCTTCCTCCATCTCCACCATGTAAGTGGTGAGGCCAGTCGTTCACTGCTGCATCTCACGGTCCCGAGGCAACAGGCTTGGATAGAACCAGAATCAATCGACTTCCCTGTGTCTAGCTGTTTTTCTAGGCTTCTTGAGTGCTACCCATTTGCTACAAGCAGTGTTAACAGCGCTTCATCCTTATATACCCATCCAACGCCAAAAACTACGGACAGAAATGCAATCCTGCCACTGGTTTCTCTCAAGAGTGGAAACCACCCATCTAAAAACCACCCACCTGTAAGAATGACAAAGGATGACTACGAGGTCCTCTCCCAGTTAGTGCTCCCACAGCACTAGCCCTGAGAGCTAGGAACCATTATTTACATTTTCTGCAAAGAAACTGATTCGCATAGAGATTACACCAAGGTTATCCAGGTCAGGATGTCAGGATTTGTATTTTCTATACAGAGAGCATGCAGGCAAACACGCATTCCTCCCGAAGTCTGTCTTTGGGATAAAATATGTGGTTGGATGAAAAGAAAACATTTCATTTAATACCAGGAAGGGCATCAAAACCAGCCCAGTATACACACTATCAATCACTCCCAGGAACTCCATCCCTACAGACACTGGACCATCCATCTTCCCATCCATCATACGGGGTATGTGAGAGAGCCTGGCCATAGAGCAGAAGAACCCTTTTAAGATACACTTAGAAATTAATCTGCATACACTTTAGCTTCAGGGACCATAGGGATTCTTTGGCCAGGAACCAAATGTCCTGACTTAATTATGCAAAGCACATAATCACACACCTCGTGCGAGCCTGTCCACTGAGCAAAAACTATTTGCCATTCATCTTCAGATCTTAAGTGAGGGCTCGTGATGCAGGCAGCCACAAAAGCCAGTTACCAGAAGGCACAGGAAGAGGTTGGCTGCCCTGCTACTCTGGTCCCCCACAGACACTCAGCTCTTGCATGGTCATAGTTGGATCTATAGGATTCATACCAAAAGAGGAACGACCATTTCTCCCGATGCGTGAGGCAGCTCTGAGCTCAGAAGGTCCCATATTGGGGTGTGCATGTTGCTTCTAACCATTTCAAGCATCTCTCAAGCATCTCTTCCTCAGCTGGATGATGGAATTGATAATATCCCCTTATATGTTATAGACTCACCATCCCTAATCTGAAAACACAAAACCTCAAATATTCCAAATCCCAAGCATTCTAAGTGTTGATATGATGCCATAAGTGGAAAATTCCACACCGGACTCCTTGTAAGGGTCATGATAAAACTGCTGGGACACTAAACACACTGTATGAAGTTACATGCAAGGTATGGATAGAGGTTATATATGAGGCAGAAAGGAATTTTGTATTTAGACTTTGGTTCAGTCCCCAAGGTATGTCATTCTGAATATGTCAAAACAAAGTGTTTTGCTGTTACCCAAGAACACAACATTCTTCCCTCAAACCTTGAAGAAGCATAAGGTTCTGGGCACTGCACTAGGTGTTAGGGCATAGGACGGTGAACAGCCAAGTCCCAACTGCAGGGAGTGATGGTCTGTGGGGGATGGTAGTCCACAGATGCAGATCCCTTGAAGGTAAAATGACAGGAAGGGGTGACCAAAGTCTTCGTGGGGGTAACTAGAACCCAGTCTACTAGGGGCAGAGAATTTAGTCAGAGTTTTCCAAAGGAAACAGCCTGTCTCCAAATCCTACAGGAGGGGTACAGTTAGCCTGGTGACGAAGAAGAGGAAGGACCCTGAAGACACATGAAACTCCACAAGCCAGGGAGAGCACTGGGGGAGGTGTTGTTTGGTTTGGTGCTCCCAGCATGCAGCTCTCCTGGGAGACGAGCAGACAAGGGAACTGGACAAGGCTGAAGAGGCGCTTGTCTACATCTCACGGTCTCCCCCCCCCCCCCACTCTCTCCTAACAGCTTTCCTCTCACACGGTGACAATCCAGCAGCTGGCGTGCACATGGCCGCTGACAGTAGGGTGCGCTCCTAAATCTGGACTCCTTTATTTTCTTCCACAAGCCTTTGGTCTGCCAACAACAACTCCCCTGATATGGCGAAACCTACCCTTTGGTTCCTTCTCCTTCTGCATAAAAGACTAACTACTTAATGAATTCAACTGAAGCTTCTGGGCTTCCTGGAGTTTGGATCTCCATGCTTATAAAACGGCTCAGAACTATTTTCAGCACTGGGAAAATATTAAAATGAAGTTAATAATTAAGTCACACAATTTACATCTCAAATGTGTTGAACTCACGGCATACTTTTACTAACATCGTAAAGATAATTTATTGGCTAATTTTCTCCTTAAGCACAACTTTTAAAATAACCTTCTTTCTTGAGATATAGCCCTTCTTCTTGCCAAATGATTTTCACTCAAGGATTAAACGAGAAAAACATGGGGAGGCATAAAACATAGGCTGTTATTTCGTTTCATTGGATTTGCTGTTTAAATAGAACCCCGAGTTAATTAAATTTTATAGAAAAAGGGGGTTCTTAGGCCATAAAATTAAAAATAATCTGAATCACCCCATATGATTGAGAATCAGGAACAGTATCTATTTTCACAGCCCTCCACCATGTGAACCCCAGTCGCTTACTTGTAACCTAATAAACCATGTTCCATCTGAAAATACTGTCCTCATCCATCATTTTAAAGGCCTCAAGAGAATAAAGCTAAGAGTTCACATTTGTAAAACACTTTACAGCTCACAATAAGCTTTCCCATACATTATCATCATGTCTGACACTCCCTGAGCCCAGGAAAGTCAGCTCCACCGTCACAGTCTGTACTTTACAGATGGGTTAACTGAGGCTGAGGTGAGTGACCCGCTTGGGATCAGCTGGGGAAAAGGAGTTCGGGGTGTATTGTCCTGCAGAGCAACCAGACCCTTTTTTAATCTGTCTGCTGATTCCCCAAGCCCTGGTCAGCCTTGTTTAATGGTGGTAGTTAGCTCTATGATATCTCTAACCAGAAGCCAGGGTTCCCAAGGGACCTGCTATGGTGCACACCCATGGGAGGCTTTTTGCGGCTTCAGGTCCAGATGTCTCCTTATGATAGAGGAGGGACCTACCTACCACCCAAGCATCATGAAGGTCTTCTGTACAGATGTAACTATAGGTGGCAGATGTGTTTCTTTTAGAAGATATGAAATTTTCCAATAGTAGGTGGAGTGAGGCTGAGGCTGCCATGGCCAGTGATGGAGATAAGAAGCTGACAGGTTTGGGTCAAGCCCCTCAATATCTCCATCAGGCCTGGTCCTGGCCTAGTCACTTTGTTTTGAACAAGTGGCAGTTTCTCAGGTATATAGAACACTGGTAAACTGCTGGCTCAAGGTTAGTCCCTGGCCCTTCTTTCAACATGATGGCAGTGAGCAGCCCTAGAACCCCCTGAGGGGAAGTTTCCATGACACAATCGAAGAAGGATGTGATGTCCTGGGCTGGCCCCCACAACACATTCTCTCAAAGGCTCAATCCCTATGTTTTGGGTACAGGAGATCCTGGGATCCTTCAGGAAATATACAGGGATTCTTATCATACATTGTCTACTGTGTCAAAAGAAGGACATAGGCCTGAGGACAGCATGCTCCTGCCCCTGTTTTCAGGAGCTGGATGCTTTATGGAAGACAGGCCTACACAGTCAGTGCACAGTGCGAAGGAGGGCAGAGCACAGAGGATCTGAGAGGGAACCCATCTTCGGGCCTCTGCATGAGCTCCTTCTACAGTCACTCATTCTTTTCCCCACCGCCTTCTCACCTGTCTGTCAGCACACAAAGAAAGATTTTTGTTGTATCCTCCCCCGCCCAGAATGTCTGGAGTGTGTTAGGAGACCTCTAAAATACCGGTTGAATGAAACTAAGGGGTGCTGTCTCCTTTCCATTTCCCCTTATGTTACACACACACATACACACACACACACACACACACACACACACACACACACACTTCCCTATCAGTATCTCATCACACACACACTCACTCACACACACTCCCCTATAAGTATCTCATTTTACACACACACACACCCCTATCAGTATCTTATCACACACACACAACACACACACACACACACACACACTTCCCTATCAGTATCTCATCACACACACACTCACTCACACACACTCCCCTATAAGTATCTCATCATACACACACACATACATACACACTCCCCTCTAAGTATCTCATCATACACACACACACACACACACACACACACACACACACACACACACTGTTTGTACATACACTCTTACTACTGGACCCATGGCATCTTTAGTTTTCCTGTGAACATTTCAATGGGCACCTATGAGCAGTACAGAATAGAAAAATCGCCATTTATGCAGGTGGACAAGGACATGATGGGACACATGAGGATAGTCAGAAGAACTCTGATTTAACAGGACCCTGGAGGTCTTACCTTGGTTGCCTCAAGAAGCTCATCAAAATCCACTGACAGATTTCTGTTCTGTAACCACAAGGCATGATTGATGAACATGAAATGAGTGATGGTCCAACAACATGAAACAGTTAAACAGACAGGGCCCTCTCCTTCTTACCGGCGTGGCTGCAGCAAAGCGCTCTTCAAAATCGTCCAATGGCTGGCTACTCTGCAAGTGCAAGGGATGATGAATGAGGAGGGAGTGAATGACACACAAATGACATGGATTGATGAGTTTAATGATGACGGTAGCCATGGTTTACACTCCCGTGGTCTCAAGGAGGCGGGAGTAGATTCTGATGTATGGTGAAAAGCCTGGGATATGTTTTCAGCATAACCAGATGATAAAGCACAGGCCTGATTGGGAGATACAGCCACAGCATGTCTGTAACTCTAAAGTCCATCTTCCTGTAATTATGCACACCGCTCAGCTTGGTGCAGCAGTGCCTATAGGTAAGAGCAGGGTGTCTACAGTGGACAGTCTGCCTTAAAAATGAAGATGTGCCATCATGTGATATTAGCCAAACTCAACTGTTTTTTACTGGCAATTCTTTTAGTTGTTAACAGTATACAAAATAGTGAATTCCATTATGACATTTTCATATTTGTATGCATATACACACATATCTACACACACACTCACCATCAACCAGTTGTGCCCATCTTTTGTGCCAGCTCTTCTCTTTACTCAGCAATCTCTTCCCATCCCGCTAAGCTCAGTGGTCCCTGCTTTCCTAAGCCCAGCTGAGTGCCACCTCTGCCATGAAACTTCTTCCTCTTGGAGTCCTCAGCACCTCAGCTGCAACTGTTCTACTGAGAGTTCTCTCATGCGTGCAGTTCATTCCCAAATGCCCTGCAGCTCCCAAGGGAGGGTCTACCACATAGCACTGGCCAACAGGAATGAATGAATCTGCGTCTGAACAAGTGGCTGGCAGCTGGCCAAAACGAACTCTTCTCTTAACTTTTAATTCTACTGAATATATTATGTATCATACAAAATGTATAATATCTACTACACAGGCATATTTTTAATAACCTTGTTTTGGTCTATACATACAAGCTAATTATTCTTTGGATAATTTCCAAGTAGCTCAATGTTAGTAGAGTGCGTATCTACTGGCATTCACATTGAGTCATTGCGCATGTGCAGAGAGATGACAGTGCTTCCTAATTTTGAGTAGGGCTCGGTGTTGGCAATGGAGGAATGGAGAGACTGTTGTCCCCAATTTAACAAAATCACTTTCACTTTGTCCACAGAAATTGTGACTGCTACTTCCCTCATTCCCATCCACAGGATGTAGAGCTGGGCAGGAGAATCAACATGCCCAGGACCACTGCCATTCGGAACAACCATCCATAAATCCTGCCACCTGTCTCCACCAGGGTCTGTCTCCCCATGGCTCACCTGTGTCAATGACAAGATGAAAAGTCACAATTGCAATAACTACAGAAATACTCCTTCCACTCCTGTTGGCACTGATAATTATTAGTATTGTTATTTAGCCACAGGTGTGTGGGGCTGTGGGAAGAGAGCAACAGTCTAGGAGACCATGTAATCTATGGTGTGGCCTAGAAGGTTAAGGTTATGTCGCTACATCCCTTATAAATTCCAATACTCCTGGGGATTTATGGCAGGGCCCCTACCAACTAGCTCTGGGTCATAACTTTTAATAAAAACATTTTTTAGTGTCCAAAATCTCATTACATCTGTCCAATATAAAAAAGCAAATGGCTTCAGAACATGATGGATGAATTAAATAAATTTGAAAAACAGCCCGTGGTGGAGTCTCATAAAAGCCTCACCATGTCCCACATAATGAAAACGTGGGAGGACTTCTAGCATCGCATGCAGCTGTCACCTTCCTGGTGACAGAAGAGGTGGCCTCTGGGGAGTTGCAGAGGTGAGGCGTGATGGGTGATTTCTGTACATTCAGAAGAAGCTCAGTCTAGGAATCTAGATAAATATATCTATCTATGTATAAATACATAGATATCTACCTATGACAGATGGATAGAGTTAGTCATGCCACCTCTTGGCTACACGACTCTGGAAGTCAAGGAGCCTCACTTTTCTCAATTTTTAGGTAGTGCATACCTAAAAAAAAAGCCATTCTCTGAGTCTTACTGAGATGTATGTACAGTTTTGTTTGGTATTAGGCACAATGTAGATGTTCAATAAACCAGAGCCATTATTTAGTATCATCTTCTCCTATCTCTTGGTTCATTTTAACAACATTTCTACACAGGCTTTATAACATGAGGAAACTATGGTTACATGGTGTTTGGGACTAGAATGAGTAACCTTTAGTCTGTTCTTGACTCCAGTTCCTCCTCCTGGCCTTGTTCCTAGGCAGTTTCACCAGACCATCTTTTTCCAGGTGGTATCTCTGATACCTTTGGTCCTCTGCTGTCTGACTCTGGCTTGGTCAATGCCCTAGGCTCCTTCCTCCTATCTGGTGTGGCCTTAGGTGACAGTGCACTCCATCTGGCCAGTGGAGAGGTACTTCTATGCAATGACCCCTTTCCCAGCGTCTAGGGCCTGGAATCCATCCCCTTGCTTTACCCACACTTAACACTATGTTACAGCTTGGCTTAGCAATTATCTTCAACTATCACTCTTAAAAACTAAAAACTAAAAAAAAAAAAAAAAAAAAAAGTGACAAATATACCAGGACCTCACATTCTGAGAAGAGATTTAAGGGACTATATTCTCCTACACTATTTCAGTACAGTTCAGTACTGACTCTTCATAAAGACACTGAAATAAAGTTCCCATGGGGAGTTTCCTTTCCCACAGTAGGGGCTCGATGGTTCCACAACTGAGGAACAGGACAAGGGGGATCAGATTGATGGTGCTCTTGCAGTAAAAATGACTGTGGATGAGATAGGATGTGGGGCACAAATATCAAAAACGATGAAATCATATTTATGGCTGACAAGTCAGGAACTTGACATGGTTTATAATATAATCTTGGGCTGCAGAGCACAATCCTGTGGGGAGGTGTTTACAAAACTCTGAGACCTGAGCCCCAGTCTCTGATCTCTGATTCTGCTGGAGGGGAGGGTATGGGGGGGCAGCCAGGATTCCACAGATCCTCAGTGACTCTGATGTGCGGCTGGCTTTTCAAATTGCTGTGCTGGGGAATGAATTCTCTTCAGGAATAATCAGTGAGCATCCTACTGGGAGAACCAAAGGCATCTTGATTGATTAGGTAATGGATTAATTAATGCCTTCAACAAACATTCCCAGTGTATTTCCCACCTGCCAGGACCTAGGCAGGTGCTGGAGACACGGTGATGACTAACTAATACATGGTCTGTGCTCTCAGCAGGGCCAAGATGTGTGGTCCCTGTCGTCCGAGGTGGACAGGAGTGCTCATATGGGAGGACACAGGCTTTTAGATCTAAACTAGGACCTAGGCCAAGGCTGCAAAAGAATCAATTCGATTATCCATTTAGAGGGCCCAGGAGGAATGGATTAACTTAAGTGATTTGTAACTGTGCACAGGTGGGTAGTATTAAGGACACCTAGTGATTACAGGCACCCGAATGCATGCTACTTTCCCGAGTGCATGATTTAACAAGCAAGGCACATGCTAATTAAGACTAATTCTCACTGGGATACTAGCAGCTTATTCTCCGCACCACCTTCAGCAGAGAGGAGATGGCCACTTTCTACTTCTTAGAAGACAGACAAGAAAGGCTCTGCTTGGCAACTGGACAACAGGGTAGGGGCAGCTGAGGCAGGATGATAAGCTGTGATGTTGACTTGGGATTCTACCCCAGAGCAGCAGTGTCTGGTAGAACTTTCTATGATGATGGAAAGTCCCTCATCTCTCCTGTCCAATCTGGAGAGAGGCATATGCTAGCTTCTGCAGATATGCTTAATGGGAGTGAATTGGAAAACTTCCTTTGGATTAGTTTCAACTTAAGTGGCCACGTGTGGCTAGTGACAGCCGCAGGAGCTAACACAACTAGACAGAAAATGTATGAAAAAGGAAGAGGTCAGCCACACTTCCGGTGATGGCCACTTTCTCAGCACTTAGACACCTCATCCATGTGCAGTTTCTTCAATTCTTCTGGAGGATCTCCCACACGTGCACTGACTGGAATTCTTCCTTGGGAGAGTTCAGTTCCTTGCTATGTCTAGGCAGTACCACGAAATCATCAAATTCAGTTTGCACTGACAGCAACCGCTTTCTGGATCTCAGATTTCTCCTTGTCTGGGTTAAGCCAGAGCCAGGTACTTGTGGGACATGTAAAGGAACGTTTCAAGTGGAAATTCATGAAGCCTCATCAACAATCAAATGAAACAGAATTCCAGTTAATGCCCAAGTGTGCCAGGCCTTACAGGATGTGGGGCTTGACACTCTTGCTAGACTCAATGCCACAGTCTAATGGGGGCAGGGGGAGACTAGTGCTAGCATGGAGACCTGGCTTTGGGGTGATTGAAATCCTGTCTCTAATTACCCCATACTGGGACTCCTTTTGCAGCCCAAAGCCCTTCTTCCTCCAGCTCCTGTCTCAGGACAGTTCTGAGGAATGTCTGGAAGCTTGACGGGACATGCTTGAATGCCATAATGAAGATGGCATCCTTCTTCAAAGAGCACATGGTAGGCTATGTCTATAGTCCCTCAGACAACAAAACATGACATCTTAGTTCCTTGAAGTTGCACTTTGTTGTTGTTGTTGTTGTTGCTCTTTTGAGATTTTGAGAGAAGGTCTTGCTATGTTCTGGTCTGGAACTGTGTAGAAGAAGCTTTGTAGTAATCCTCCTGCCTCTGCCTTCTGAGACCGGAGTGCTGGGTTTACAGGTGTGCGCCACCATGCCTGGCTTGACTGTGCTGGCATTGTGAGAAGTGATGAAGGGGCCGGAGCTCACCCAGGACACCGAGCAGACCTCAGAAGACTACTGTGAAGGAGCAGGGATAGCCCAGGCAAAGACTCCGAGTCTACACTCTTTATCTTCCCATTTTCATCTCATGTGAAGAAAACCCGATGAGCCTGCATTTCAGAGCAGAGTGGCTTAAAGGAGGAGAATGGATGGTTTTAGGAGACAGGGGAGTGGAAGGAGATGCAGGAACAGCAGCTTCAGTACAAAATGCTGTCCCTTGTCTGGCCACATCCTGGGTAAGCGCCTTCAGTCCTGAAACCTAAGTCCCCCCCCAAAAAAAACAGGGCTGAGGGTGCGAAAGGAGGGGGAAGGGAGGAGAGGTTAGAATATAAGAGGGAAGGAGATGGGGGGGGGGGAAGGGAAGGGAAGGGGAGGGGAGGAAAGGGAGGAATGTGGGAGGAGGGAAGGAATGGGGAAAAGGAAGGAGAAGAGAGAGAAGGGGATGGAGTGAGGGAAGGGGAGGGGATGAGAGGGAGAGAGGGAGGGACAGAGTGGGGGAGGGATGGAGAAAGGGAAGGGGGATAGAAAAGGAAGTCAGAAAAGAGACAGAAGGAGGGCAGGAAGAAGGGAGGGAGACGGGAACAGGTGTTTTTTGCTTGGCAGGTGCTATGGTTTGAATGTTTTGAGCTCCTAAGAGTTTATTGTGGTTAGAGCTAGACCCCCCAGGGTGGCCCTGGAGCGGGGGTGAGGGAATCCCACAGGAGGAATCCCTACCAGGAGGTCCCTAGGTCACTCAGGGTTGAGGTATTTCTCCTGAAGCTCTTTCAGTAGTTCTTGTGTGAGCCTTTGAGCTGTTGACAGACAGATGTGCTGACCCAGCCTCTCTCTGCTCCTGCCCCAAAGAAGTACTTGTTCTGACATTGGGCTCCTTGTGGCCCCTTGCCACTCAGCAGGGGCCTCCAAAAACTAGGGGCAAACACATCTTTCGTCTTTTAAAATCCAGTTGCTGCCACTAGCAAAGTGAAGGCGTCAAAGAGATGAGGGCGAGCAAGTGTCAGGCATGGGGAGCACTGGTCCAGGGCAACAACAAAGTCAGCTGGAGAAGAAACCGAAGGTGGGAAATGGCCTTTCCAATACAGACACCCAGGCTCCTGCTTGTGAACTTTCCCCCAGTTTTGAACAGGGACAAGAGTGGACTGTTCTGGATCCACCCCATCAAACTCTTTTCTCTTCTTGCCACCTCTGACATGAAGACTATATAAACTGATGAACTGAGTGCGCCATGGTATGGACAAGGGGAAGGTTTTCATTGGAGATCGGTGGGAGAGAATAGCCAGAGGCGTCTGGAAGATCCAGAGCAGAGAAAGAAAGAAGCAGACTGAACATGGCCAGAGACTGGACCTGGCCATGAGAGAAGCAGAGAGATAGAGAGAGGAGAGAGAGATGAAAATAAAGCATGTGGGCAAAAGAAGAGCTAGGTACTTGTGATACTGAGGGAACGTGGGGAACAGCATGTGTTTTGGCATTACAGAGAACTACTGTCCCTTCTGCCAGTGAAAGGGAACGTGACTCTTTTGGCAAAGGGGGACTTGCTTCACAAGTTCCTGAGAAATGTTTGTTTGTCCCTTCTTCTCCTTCTCCTCCTCCTCCTTCTTCCTTCCTTCCTTCCTTCCTTCCTTCCTTCCTTCCTTCCTTCCTTCCTTCCTTCCTTCCTTCCTTCCTCCCTCCCTCCCTCCCTCCCTCCCTTCCTCCCTCCCTCCCTCCCTCCCTCCCTCCCTCCCTCCTTCCCTTCCTTCCTTTCTTTTTTTGTCTTGTTCTTTTGTTTAACCACCAGAATTTGGGGAAACAGAGTTTCCTTTGGATGTGACGGAGAGACTCCAGGCTTTTATGCCCAAATTTTCTCAAACATACCCAATATAAAAATATACATGGGGATAAGGGTTATGGAACCATTTACAGGCTAGTGATGATTCTGCGGAGAGACACAAACGGCTGGATATCAGTGACAAAGTGAAGAAGTTGTGGACTATCTTGGCTGAGTAATGATGGTACTAGAGTTTGGGTAAGTGGGGGTGGTGATGGTAATGCCTGCCCATGTGACTGAGAGTCATGTGTCCCTCCAAGCCATGTCCATCTACTAATCATCTATGATCCACTAAGTGTCTACCATGGTCCTGCCCTTCTATCGCAAGGGAAACAAGAGAAACCAGGCAAGTTACACACAGCCAGGGTCATTAATGAGACAGTTCACGCACAGCCTTTAGTATGTGCTGCCCAGTGAAAAGTCATGACATGATTCAAGCGCATAGTACTACTTCCTACCCACTGTCTGTACCGTTAAACACACAGCATCCAGCTCAGTCTCAACAGGTGGCTGATGCAGGAGGCCGGGAAGACTGTGAGCCACAGCACATTAGGGAATCGATGGTGGCGACGGTGGGATCCTACAGGCACAGGGGATGATGCAGCTATTTCAGTGGTGACAGCAAGAGGGCCAGTGATGGGCTGGGGAGGAAGCACTGAGAATCCTGTAGCTGTTCAGTTGCTGAGGCGTTCTAGGAAGGACTGTGCACTTGCACGCCTATAGACTTCTGGGACCTCTATCCAATCTGTGACCTCGTGTGGAAGCCAGAAGATCCAACATCAACAGGAGAAGTTAGAGCTTCCTGTTCCCCTCCTTTGGCTGGAGGAGCAGGCTGAGAGACGGCTCTGCTGTTTTTAAATGGCTTCAGACAGAACAAGCTGACTCGTACAGGGGCAGTGAGATCAGAAAACTAGAAACTGAAGGGGAATGGTTTCCAAAAGCTCAGTTATTTCTTCCTAACTCTTTCTTCCTTTCTCCCTTTTCCTTTTAAAAATCTATTATCCTGTGTCCACATTAGCCAAAACTCAAGGAGTTTTCAAAACCTCCTAACAAGATTTGGCATGGCTTCAGGACTCGCAAAGGGAGTGAATTGGAGTCACAGGAATGTGAAATTGGCTCCTGT
This sequence comes from Peromyscus aztecus, assembly GCA_902168405.1. Taxonomy (NCBI): domain Eukaryota; kingdom Metazoa; phylum Chordata; class Mammalia; order Rodentia; family Cricetidae; genus Peromyscus; species Peromyscus aztecus. The sequence continues at coordinate 18,191 of CABHPQ010157558.1, forward strand.
CAGCAGGCTGACAGGCTCTCAGCCCACTTCTCAGGCAGAGGGCAGGACACACAGCAGAGCCCATCACTTCCCTTGATGCTATGTCTTCTTGGGGAGACCACTGCTGAGGTCCAGATGGTCCCCAAATGGTAACAAGAAATATTGGATGAAGTTGAGCCCAAACCGAGTGGCAAGAGGCGGAATGTGAGCAAATCAGAGGCAATCACAAACAGAGCGATGTCACAGCAAAGGAAAAAATAGCCAGCAGCCCTTGCCTGCTGATCTGACAGCCGCTCCTTGCAACATGGTTTCCCTTCCTTCTCCACAGGACAGCAGCTTACAAACATGGGGATTCATTTCACTATTTGGTCTTCTTTCTTGGATTTGCTTCTCATGAATCGGATGACCTGTGAACTCTCCCGAGTGTCTACCATAAGCCACGCACCAAGAGACCCTTGAGCTGCCCCTCTGAGCTACCGCAAGTGAGGTTAGGGAAAACTGCAGATGACTAACTGAAGTCCTGGTGCAGGGAGTGTCGCGACAGGGAACCATACCGAGCATTTTCACAGAGAATGTGCCGTTTCCAGTCACAATGCCTTTCACAGAACAGAAGCCAACACCAGCCCGGGGTGAACAGTCCAAGGAAGCTTCCTGTCATTGCTGGAACAGAATCTTCCAAGTTCACTCATCCCTCGAATTCTTTGTGGCAACATAGGGGAGCTCTCATCTCATGAGGTCGTGATGAACCTGATCTTGTGTCTTAATTAGGGTTACTATTGCTGTGATGAAACAGCACAACCAAAATCAAGTTGGGGAGGAATGGGCTTATTTGGCTTATACTTCCACATCACTGTTCATTATCAAAGGAAGTCAGGACAGGAACTCAAAAAGGGCAGGAACTTGAAGGTAGGAGCTGATGCAGAGGCCATGGAGGGGTGCTGCTTACTGGCTTGCCCCTTATGGCTGACTTAGCCTGCTTCCTTATAGAACCCAGAACTACCAGCCCAGGGGATAGCATGATCGACAATGGGCTGGGTCCTCTGCCATCAATTACTAATTAAGGAAAGGTCTCATAGCTAGATCTTATGAAGGAATTTTCTTAGTTGAGGTTCCCGCTGCTCATATAACTTTAGCTTGTGTCAAGTTGACAAAAAAAAACTATTCAGCACATTTCCCAAATTTGTTTTTTGTTCATCTTTTGGTTTCTACACAGGCGCCAACACATGTCTAGAAACTGAAACTCCAGGCATACAACTTTTATGTGTGAGTTAGTTCCTGCTGTTATGGTAATCAGGAATTTGAGAAAATCAACTTAGAAAAGGTAGAGCTGGGCATAATGGATCATGCCTGTGAACCTAGCTAGCATTCAAGAGGATCACGCACACGGGGTCAGCCTGAGCTACAGACTGAGACATTGTCTCAAGAAAGCTATCCAGGTAAATATGAGGTTTACTTTCACTCACTAGTTTGGAGGTTCATCTATGGCTCCATTGCTTTTGGTCAATGACCCATTGTAAAGAATTGTGTGACAGAGCTAAACCACCTCCCTTATGGCCAGGAAGTAAAGAACAAGTATGGAGAAGAGTGTATAGTTCCTCAGTTCCTTTTGAGGGCATACTTCCAGTGCCTGCCACCTCCTAATTGCCCCGCTCTTGCAAACACACCTTTAGTGCCCTTGGGGGACACTGAACATGCCTGCTGTAACATTACCCGTCATTTCTACCCCTCCCATGCTGTGAGCTCCAGCATTCTCTGTCTAGACTATATTCTGGTCTATCTGCCTCTGTCTGTATATAGCCTTCCCTTTTGTCCAAGCTGCTATTTCCATTCTTACACTCTTACATCCATCGCACACACAGTGATCAAGTGACCTTAGACTGTATCTGGTGGGTTTTCATCACACTTGTTATCACATCCAACCCCTCCCCTCAACCCAGGAACTGTTCACCCACAGGATGTCACAATTTCTGAACTCCTTCCTGCCATGCTACGGACTACAACCCTGTCTTCCCTCTTCTCCTCCTCCACCCAACAGTTATTTCCACTTTCAGGCCTTGGTCTTACCCATCCTTGTCCTGGCAGTCTTTCTCTGGTTGATTTCTCGTCCTAATTCAGATCTTGGCATAGTTGTCACCTCTGGGAGAAACCTCTCTGTACCACTATGTTTGGTTTATTGGGAGCACACCCTGACGCTTGTCTTTTTACCTAACTGTTGGTGATCTTACCACGGAAGGAGACCTGGGTCCAAGAAGAAACATGGGCTGATTTTTAAGTCTCCCATCTTTACCACAGTGTCTGACACACAGGGGCCACTCAACAATCTACATGGAATAGATGAAGGATGCATGCTGGAAAGAATGATGAATAAATGCCTCGAGAATTTCAGGTTTCAGGAGGTGACTTCCGGCACTGCAGACACGGGACTGTTATATCAGTGAGGACACTGAGCACATGCCTGCACGGACAAGGCAGTCTGCTTTTGCCATTCTGAAACCTGGACTCCAGTTTGTATTTCTTCTCCTGCTTGTTTTCTGGTCCCGGGTTATTCTGGAGGACTGTGTAGCTAGTGAATGAAGATGATCTCACACAGACATGTTTCCTCACGTGTTGTAGTGTGTGTCCTGTGAGACTCTTTAAGTAAAAACAGTCTATCTTGGGTAGGGCCACAGTTCTTTGGCACTGTTATTTCTGGTTCTCTCTCTCTCTCTCTCTCTCTCTCTCTCTCTCTCTCTCTCTCTCTCACACACACACACACACACACACACACACACACACACACACACACAC
>CABHPQ010157559.1:0-14230 GCA_902168405.1 Peromyscus aztecus
AGCTTCCTGCCGGCTCCTGCCCCTTCTGCTTGGTTTAGCTTCAGGCCGAGACGTGGGACGAAGCTTTGGAACCACCTCAGAACAGCGCCACCTACAGGCCACAGCGTGTGAATGCCTGGGAGAACTTGAGCGCTGTAAGCCAGGGCTGCTGGCTGGCTCCCTGGGTATGCTGCGCAGCCTCCTAGGGCAAATGGGTCCCATCCAGCCTGTCAGCCTGCTGCTGGCCCTTGTTCTGCACAACACCTTGGTGGTACCACCCGGGGCTGGGGCTGGGGCTGGGCTGCAAGGCCTGCTTGTGGCTGGGGTCTCCTCCGTTGGGAGTTGTCCCTGGGACTGGACACTAGCTGAAGAGTGGGATGCCCATCTTCAGCCCCAGGCACCCAGCTGGTCCACAGCTGAGGAGGAGGCTCATGGCTTTCCATTGCTCGAACCCAGCCCTGAGGAGGCCCGAGAGCTGAAGGCTGCAGTGGCCCAGCTTCTGGACACTTCCTACCTGCTCACTCCTGTGGCTCAGGCTCAGCTTCTGTGGCTGTTGGGCTGGGCCCTTCGGGGTCTTCGGGGACAGCCACCAGTGCTTTTCAAGCCCCAGCTAGTTCGGCTGCTGGGCACAGCACAGCTGGCGCTGTTGCACTCAGTTCTAGCTCTCAAGGCAGCCTTCGGTGAGGCCCTGTTCACCGCTCAGGATGAAGCCCTGCTGCTCCACAGGCTCGCCTTGGTGGCCCAGCACCCGGCCTTGCCCTCACCCACGCACCTCTTTTACCTGCACTGCATCCTGAGCTTCCCGGAGAACTGTCCACTAGGTCCGGAAGGGGAAGAGGCTGCCCCGCTGCTGCTGGGTCCCCAGCTGTGCTGGGGCCTCATGCCCAGTCTCCTGCACGACCCGATGGTCCTCTTGGCCCGTCTGCATTTGCTGTGCTTGCTCTGTGCTGACGCCGGGGAAGAGGAGAAAGGCCAGGTGCAGAGCCCACAGCGGTACCTACAGGAGCTTCTGGCTGGCCTGCAGCAGAGGGCAGCCCTGGATGATGGTCCCCAGGCCTTGGCCACTCTCTGTTTCCAGGCCTCACATCTCATTGCCAGCTGCCTAGCTGGGCAGCCTGCAGTACGGACGTCTTTGATCCATGGACTGGCCCAGCTATACCGAGCTCGGCCTTCCCTGGCTCCCCACTTTGTGGATCTCTTAGATCAGGTGAGCCCTGAGCTGAGAGAACCCCTCAGGACCGTGCTGCAGCAAGAGGTGGTAGCCAGGCCAGGCAAGAACCAATCACTTCGCTGGCACCTGCGAATGCTAGCGAAGGTGGCAGAGGGAGATGCCCAGAGTGCCACCCTCAGCTTCCTACAGGCTGCAGCCACACACTGCACTGACTGGGGCCTCCAGCAGGCCCTCCTGCGGGTATGCCGTGCTCTGCTGCGGGCAGGTGGGGGAGATGGCCTGGCAGACTTGCTGCAGGTACTGGCCAGACAGCTAGAGGATGCTGATGGACGGGACCATGCCCGACTATACTATATCCTCTTTTCCCATCTGTCAAGTCCCAAGTTGGGGATGGCCCTGGGCCCCTCGCTTGCTGCCCCTGCACTGGCCTCATCACTGGTGGCTGAGAACCAGGGCTTTGCATCAACGCTCATGGTGCAGGAGACTCCAGCTCCAATTCAGTTGAGTGTGGGGCCTCAGAAGGCCAAAGGTCCACTCCTGGTGCTGCATTTGCAGGTAGAGGCTCTGGAGGTTCCTGTCTACTCTCTGGAGCTGCGCTTCCGTGTGGAAGGACAGCTCTATGAGCCTTTGGAGGCTGTCCACATACCCTGCTTGTGTCCGGGACGGCCCACGCACCCTCTGTGCCTGCCCTTGAAGCCCCGATGCCCAGCCCCTACCCGCCTCCATGTCCAGGCCCTTTATACCACATCTGCTGGCCTCACGTGCCATGCCCACCTGCCACCCTTGTCTGTGAATTTTGGTGACCTCTTCCTGCCTTTCCCCCAGCTCCCCAAGGGCTCTGAGCTGTGTTTCTTTGATGATCTCTGGAACTCCTGCCTGCCAAAGGGTGTAGAAAGTCGTCTGTGGTGTCCACTTGGGCCACAGGGCCTGGACGCCTTGGTGTCCCGACACCTAGAGCCCTTTGTGGTGGTGGCTCAGCCCCACACCACCTACCTCATAGCTGTCCGCCTGCCCCCTGACTCCATGTTGCTGCTGCGGCTGGAGACCGCTCAGGTGGATGGCGTGCCTGTGGCCCTGAGGACGGACAACTGGGCAGTGCTGCCCCTGGCAGGGGACTACCTCCGTGGCCTTGCAGCCCGCTGAGTAAAACCAGGTGGGGCAGAACTTGTTGCTCTTAGGGGGTGGTCCAAGGGACTGCCGACGGAGCACATTGTTGTACTTCCTGCCCCATAAAGTCACATTCACTGACGGCTCTCACTGGCTTGTTTTCTTTTGAACCCTTGTTAGGAGCAGACTTCCTGGGGTTGGGTCTTAAGCCCCAGAAAAGATCCAAGACTGGTCCCAGTCCTGCAGACCTCCACAATCCTGCTAGGATAGTGTGAACAATATGCTTCCCATGAGGTTGGGCTTAGCCCAGGATCACTCTGTGACTTCATGTGAAGGCTGGAGCTTGAAGTTGGGCCTCCTCACTCTGCCCCAGCTGAGCTCAGACTACATAGCACAATAAGCTAACAGCCTGGACCATGGAGAGAAGGCTTGGTGACTAGATGGTCCCTTCCTGGGCAGGCTGGTTGGAACCAGCTGTAGAGAGGGTGTGCTGGCAAGGTTCTGAGCAGATGGAGGGCCCATGTGATCTGGTTTTTAAAAAGCCCACCTTTTAATGGCAACCCCCGGGAAAGCCAGTCTGTGCTTAGGAATCTTCTCAGGTCGAAACTTGTTATCAAGCTTCCTTCTCCAAATGTGCAAGACACTGAGGATGCAGATACGTTGAAGGCATCACCGTTGCCAGGCACCAGACTGGGGTTTTCCTTGTTACAGTGCTGCAGGTCTCTCCCCACAGCTGAGGAAATCTCCAGCTGAAGGAGTTAAGTGACTTTCCTGAGGTCACTCGGCTGGGAGGGAGTAGTATTTTGTCATCCCATGGCCAGCCTCCATTGCCACACTCAGCAGAGATCTGCAGGAGCCACAGTCTCCTGCCCTTTCAGCCCTGAGAAGCCCTCAGTAGGATGTGCCGAAGCAGCCGTCAGTCAGTGCTGAGTGGAAGGATGACCTTGGGCCTGAGTTGTTCTGGGGAAAGGGCCATCGTGGTTGTGTGGGTGTGTTTGATTACTCCCCCACCCCCGGTTTCTTATAAATCAGTCTAAGAGGGGAAAGAAGGCTTGGACCAGTTTGTGCCAAAAGGCCAGGTTCAAGTGCAAGCTGTGGCAGGGAATTGTTACTGTTGAGTGACTTTTCATCCTAGATAGGACATCTACAACAGACCAAAGAAAAAATTCCATTCAAGCCTAGCTAATGAGCCAGTGAGTGGATTGGGAGTTACTTATGGGCGTATGAGTGACTTGAAAGGAGCTGTATCACAAAAAAGGCATGGGTGACCATTCCCGAGAGCTGCCTTGCTGGAGCTTTTACAGGCCTTGCAGACAACTCCACTGAGATTCCCCAAAGCAACTGTTGACTGCTTTTATAATGTGAGGGATGGGCCTCACCAATCCTGTAACTTTCTGAGCTTCCAGATCCTAAGTTTCCTGAGTCTTCTGAGCCTGAAGAAATATTTCAATGAGGAAGAAGCAGTTACATAGTATTCACCTTGGAAGTCATTGCCAAATCAGGAAGGTCACCATTCTAGAAACTTCTCCAGCTGGTTTGAGTAGAGAAAGGATATAGGTCAGTTCCTTAAACAATTCTTAGGAAAGCTAGAGAAGTAGATTCCACAGAAGCCACCACTGGAGTTACTCCATTCCAGGACAAACACCCGTCTGCAGCCCAGCTCCTCTTGGTGATCTGGCGTGGGGAGTGGGTGCTGCCACTCCTCATACCCATTAAGCCAGAGACCTGCTGCTGCTGCTAGAGATAGCCTTGACATCCCCATGTCTAATTCAGAGACTCTCAGTAGTGTGATCCAGTTTTCATCACAGTAGTGAAGGGACCTAGAAAAGCAGTTCTTTTTGTGTGAATGCAAGAAGTGCGTTAAGCCTGAGTCTACGATAAGGATAATAGGTCAGGAGGCTGGGGGACAGCTCAGCAAAGTGCACAGACATAAGGACCTGAGTTAGACCCCAGCACCCATGGAAAGCCAGGTGAGACAGGGTTTCTCTGTGTAGCCCTGACTGCCCTGGAACTCACTCTGTAGACCAGGCTGGCCTCAAACTCACAGGGATTGATTGACCTGCCTCTGCCTCCCAAGTGCTGGGATTAAAGGTGTGTACCACTATTGCCCTGGCTGGAGCCTTTTAGCAAGCCATGTAGCTGAATCAGCAAACCCCAAGTTCATTGAGAGGCCCTGCCTTGGTAAGGTGAATAGCAATCAGACACCCAGTGTCCACCTCTAGCCTACTACACACATATGCGCACACACCCATTCACACAGGACCACACACATGCACACACACAGGATAGTTAGCCCATGCAATGATGAAGCCTCTGTCTTATTCCCATCTTCCTACCCGTCCATGGACCTCTGTTTTGTTCACCCACTCTTCAGTGCTGGACACCAGATGACAACTCCACGCACCAAAACAAGTGACCTGTTCTGTGTCACAATTCAGATACCTCGCTCTGTAGACCAGGCTGGCCTTGAACTCACGAAGATCCACCTGTGTCTCTGCCTTCCCAGTGCTGGGATCAAAGGCATGCGCCACCACCACTTGGCTCTTTTTTTTTTTTTCAAGGTTTAATTTTATTTTATGTGCATGGGTGTTTTGTCTGCATTCACGTCTGCATTAAGGGTGATGGATCCCCTGGAACTGAAGTTACAGACAGTTGTGAGCAGCCATGTGGGTGCTGGGAATTGAACTCAGGACCTCTGGAAGAGCAGCCATTGCTCTTAACCACTGAGCTCTCTCTCTAGCCCAAGGTTTGGTAATTTCTAAGGGACATTCTACTTACCTTCGCCTGCTTATTATAAAAGGATATTACATTGCCAGGTCTGGTGGTGCATGCCTATAATCCTAACAGTCCAAAGCCTGAGGCTTCAAGTTCAAAGCCAGCTAGTGGGTTCATAGTGAGACTGTCTTAACAAGCAAAAGTATATTTCAGGGGACTAGGGTTCAGTTCCCAGCACCCATGTCCAACAGCCTGTAGCCACCTGTGAATCAGGCTCCTGGGGATCCTATTCTCTTGTCTGGCCTCCACAGGTACCTGCACACATGCATCCATTCCTATGTAGAGACACACACACATTCATATAATTTAAAAATTTTTAAACATAACACAAAAGATACAGATGAATAATTAAATGGAAGGGACACACAGGGCCGGTGTGTGTGGATCCTGTAGTTTCCCTGTGCTCTGATGTACTGGCCTCCAGCTATCTGAACAAGCTTTGGTGTCCCCCCGCCCTTGGGTTTTTGTTTTTCAAGACAGGGTTTCTCTGTGTAGCCCTGGCTGTCCTGGAACTCTCTGTAGCCCAGGCTGGCCTGGAACTCACAGAGATCCGCCTGGCTCTGCCTCCCGAGTGCTGGGATTAAAGGATGAAAGGTGCCACCACTACCTATTGAATTTTTTTTAACGTTAAACCAGTCTGCCACTCTTGGAATAAATCCCACAGGGTTGGGGATTTAGCTCAGTGGTAGAGCACTTGCCTAGCAAGCACAAGGCCCTAGGTGAGGTCCTCAGCTCCAGGGGACACCTAAGGACTTGAAAAATCTAAGTCATACTGTTGATATTTTAAAAAAAAAGGAAGAAATCCCACTTCATCATGTCATGTAACTTTTTGTGTGTGCACTGTTAGACTCCATTTGTTAACTGTGCATGTGGTGCTGGGAGTTTGACTGGTTTCTATAGACAGGTCTGTCCTTGAATCCATGATTCTCTTACCTCACCCTCTCAAGTGCTGTGGTCACCAACAGGCATTTCTATGCACACAGTTCAAATCTAGGCTCTTACACATTCTTGCCAGTGCTTTATTACCAAGTTATGGCTCTATATTTTATTTTGCCAAATTTTGTCATGGATTTCTACATCTATGTTCATGACAGATACTGTTCTGTGGAGTTTTTTAAATAGTGTCCTTATTTGGTTTTGGTATGAGGCCGATGCTGATGCAACAGATGACTAGGAAAGTGGTCCCCTGGCTTCTAAATTCAGGAAGAGACTTCAGGGAATTGGTATCCTTTGCCCTGAATGTTTTCATTAAGCTCACAAATGAACTCATCAGGCCAGGTACTTTATGAACTGGAAGACTACTGATGGCCATTGTCTGTGCCCTGGTGTCTCCCACCCCAATTCATATAGTGAAATGTCTTTTTTCCTGAAAATTTCTTATTCTGAAAAATGAATTTTAATATAGCAAATTATACTGCAGAAGTGTCAGACAGAATTTTCACAGCCTCACTATGTTTCCTAAATACTTAATAAAGCTGACTTACAAACCTACAGTTAATTAAAAAACGATCTTTAGCCAGGCATGGTGGCACACACCTTTAATGCCAGCACTAGGGAGACGGAGAAGCCAAGAGGAAGAGCTGTGGAGAGACCCTGTCTCTAAAAATAAATAAATGAATATAAAAAATAATCTTTGGCCAGGCAGCAGTGGTGGCACACGCCTTTAATCCCAGCCCTCAGAAGGCAGGTGGATCTCTGTGAGTTTGAGGCCAGCCTGGGCTACGGAGTGAGTTCCAGGAAAGGCGCAAAGCTACACAGAGAAACCCTGTTTCAAAAAACAAACAAAAAGAATTTATCCATGGAGCTACAGAGATGACTCAGCAGTTAAGAGCAATGGCTGCTCTTGCAGATGACCTAGGTCCAATTCTCAGCACACACAGTAGCTCTCAACCATCCATAACTCCAGTTCCGGAGGATTGAATGCCTTTTTTAACTCCTTGGGCTCCTGTGGTGCACATATATACACATAAATAAATATATATTTTTTAAAGAACTATTTCCACAATCCCACACCAACAAATACCAAAGAAGGGAAACACACAACACTACCACCAAAAAAAAATAACAGGAATTAACAATCACTGGTCATTAATGTCCATCAATATCAATGGTCTCAACTCACCTATAAAAAGACACAGGCTAACAGAATGGATATGAAAACAAGATCCATCCTTCTGCTGCATACAAGAAACACACCTCAACTTCAAAGACAGACACTACCTCAGAGTAAAAGGCTGTGAAAAGACTTTCCAATCAAATGGACTTAAGTGTGGTGGTATTGTGTTCCCCAAAATATTGTGCACTCTAATAAACTTATCTGGGGTCAGAGAACAGAACAGCCACAATATTAAACATAGAGGTTAGGCAGTGGTAGCACACGCCTTTAATCCTAGCATTCCAGAGGCAGAGATCCGCCTGGATCTCTGTGAGTTCAAGGCCACACTGGAAGCAGCCAAGCATGGTGACTCACGCCTTTAATCTCAGGAAGCAATGGCAGGAGGTAGAAAGGTATTTAAGGCGTGAGGACGAGGAACTATAGCCTGGTTAAGCTTTTAGGCTTTTGAGCAGTGCAGTTCAGCTGAGAGGCATCCAGTCTGAGGAAACAGAATCAGCTGAGGAATTGGCAAGGTGAGGTGGCTGTGGTTTGTTCTGCTTCTCTGATCTTCCAGCATTCACCCCAATAACTGGCACCAGGTTTGTTTCTATTAATAAGACTGTCTAAGATTTGTGCTACACTTAAGAAGCAAGCTGGTGTAGCTATCCTAATATCTAATAAAATAGACTTCAAACTAAAATCAATTGAAAGAGATCAGGAAGGACATTCAATATTTATCACAGGGAAAATCCACCAAGATGAAGTCTCAATTCTGAACATTTATGCCCCAAATACAAAGGCACCCACATTTGTAAAAGAAACATTACTAAAGCTTAAATTGCACATCAAACCCCACACACTAGTAGTGGGAGATTTCAACACATCACTCTCACCAATGGACAGATCTACCAGACTGAAACTTAACAGAGAAATAAAGGACCTAACAGGTGTTATTACTCAAATGGACTTAATAGATATCTCCAGAACATTCCACCCTAAAACAAAAGAATATACCTTCTTCTCAGCACCCCATGGAACCTTCTTGAAAACTGACCACATGCTTGGTCACAAAGCAAATCTCAACAGATACAAAAACATTGGAATAGGGCTGGAGAGATGGCTCAGAGGTTAAGAGCACTGGCTGCTCTTCCAGAGGTCCTGAGTTCAATTCCCAGCAACCACATGGTGGCTCACAACCATCCATAATGAGATCTGGTGCCCTCTTCTGACCTGCAAGCATATATGTAGGCAGAACACTGTATACATAATAAATAAATAAATCTTTAAAAAAAAAAAAACATTGGAATAACCTCCTGTATTTTATCGGACCACCATGTCTTACAGTTAGAGTTCATCAACAAAAATTATAGAAAGCCTACAATCTCATGGAAACTGAATAATGCCCACCTGAAGCACCAATGGGTCAAGGAAGAAATAAAGAAATTAAAGATTTCCTAGAATTCAATGAAAATGATAGTACAACATACCCAAACTTATGGGACACCATGAAAGCAGTGCTAAGAGGAAAATGCATAGTACTAAATGCCCACATAAAGAAGATGGGGGAAATCTCACACTAATGCTGTGACTTAACAGCACACCTGAAAGCTCTATAACAAAAAGAAACAAACTCACCCAGGAGGAATAGATGCCAGGAAATAATCAAATTGAGGGCTGAAATCAATGAAATAGAAACAGAGAACAATACAAAGAATCAATGAAACAAAGAATTGGTTCTTTGAAAAAAATCAAGAGAGACAAACCCCTATACAAATTAACCAAAAGGCAGAGAGAGAGCATCCAAATGAACAAAATCAGAAATGAAAAGGGAGAGATAACAACAGACAATGAGGAAATCCAGAGAATCATCAGGTCATACTTTAAAAACCTGTACTCCACAAAACTGGAAAATCTGAAAGAAATGGACAATTTTCTGGATAGGTACCACATACCAAAGTTAAATCAAGACCAGATAAACTATTTAAGTAGATCAATAACCCCTAAGGAAATAGAGACAGTCATTAAAAGTCTCCCAACGCCCCCCCCCCCCCGCCAAAAAAGTCCAGATTTCAGCACAGAAATCTACCAGATTTTCAAAGAAGAGCTAGTTCCAATACTCTTTAAATTGTTCCACATAATAGAAACAGAAGGAACATTACCAAACTTTTTATGAGGCTACAGTTACCTTGATACCCAAACCACATGAAGATGCAACAAAGAAAGAGAATTACAGACCAATCTCCCTCATGAACATTAATGTAAAAATACTCAACAAAATATTGGCAAACCGAATCCAAGAATACATCAAAAAAATTATCCACCATGACCAAGTAGCCTTCATCTCAGGGACAGTTCAACATACAAAAATCTGTCAATGTAATACACCATATAAACAAACGGAAAGAAAAAAAAACACATGATCATCTCATTAGATGCTGAAAAAGCCTTTGACAAAATCCAACACCCCTTCATGATAAAGGTCTTAGAGAGATCAAGAATACAAGGAACATACCTAAACATAATAAAGGCAATTTACAGCAAGCCAATAGCCCCCATCAAGTTAAACAGAGAGAAACTCAAAGCTATTCCACTAAAATCAGGAACAAGACAAGGCTGTCCACTCTCCCCATATTTATTCAATATAGTACTTGAAGTTCTAGCTAGAGCAATAAGACAACAAAAGGAGATCAAAGGGATAGAAATTGGAAAGGAAGAAGTCAAGCTTTCACTAATTGCAGATGATATGATAGTATGTGTAAGTGACCCCAAACATTCTACCAGGGAACTCCTACAGCTGATAAACTCCTCCAGTAAAGTGGCAGGATACAAGATCAATTCAAAAAAATCAGTAGCTCTCCTAGACACAAATGAGAAAGAAGTCAGAGAACATCACCCTTTACAATAGCCACAAATAATATAAAATATCTTGGGGTAACACTAAACAAGTGAAGGATGTGTATGATAAAAACTTTAAGTCTCGCTGGGCGGTGGTGGCGCACGCCTTTAATCCCAGCACTTGGGAGGCAGAGCCAGGCGGATCTCTGTGAGTTCGAGGCCAGCCTGGGCTACCAAGTGAGTCCCAGGAAAGGCGCAAAGCTACACAGAGAAACCCTGTCTCGAAAAAAAACCAAAAAAAAAAAAAACAAAAAAAACTTTAAGTCTCTGAAGAAAGAAATTGTAGAAGATATCAGAAAATGGGCCAGGCGGTGGTGGCACACGCCTTTAATCCCAGCACTCGGGAGGCAGAGCCAGGCAGATCTCTGTGAGTTCCAGGCCAGCCTGGTCTCCAAAGTGAGTTCCAGGAAAGGCGCAAAGCTACACAGAGAAACCCTGTCCTCCAAAAACAAAAACAAAAACAAAAACAAAAAAGAAAGAAAATGGAAAGATCTCCCATGCTCATGGATAGGTAGGATTAACATAGTAAAAATGGCAATCTTACCAAAAGCAATCTACAGATTCATTGCAATCCCCATCAAAATCCCAACACAATTCTTCACAGACTTGGAAAGAAAGATACTCAACTTCATATGGAAAAATAAAAAACCGAGGATAGCTAAAAGAATCCTGTACAATAAAGCAACCTCTGGAGGCATCACCATCCCTGACCTTAAGCTTTACTATAGAGCTATAGTAATAAAAACAGCTTGGTACTGGCATAAAAACCGACATACAGACCAATGGAATTGAATTGAAGACCCTGACATTAATCCACACACATATGAACACCTAATTTTTGACAAAGAAGCCAAAGCTATACAATGGAAAAAAGAAAGTATCTTCAACAAATGGTGCTGACATAACTGCACCATTTGTTGATGTCACATGTAGAAGATTGCAAATAGATCCATATCTGTCACCATGCACAAAAATCAAGTTCAAGTGGATCAAAGACCTCAACATAAATCCAGTTACACTGAACTTGATAGAAAATAAAGTACTCTTGAACACATTGGCACAGGAGATCACTTCCTAAATATAACACCAGCAGCACAGACACTGAGAGCAACAATTAATAAATGGGACCTCCTGAAACTGAGAAGCTTTTGTAGGGCAAAAGACACGGTCAGTAAGACAAAAAGACAGCCTACAGAATGGGAAAGATTTTCACCAACCCCACATCTGACAGAGGACTGATCTCCAAAGTATATAAAGAAGTCAAGAAACTAGACATCAAAATAATGAACAATCCAATTAAAAAAATGGGCTACAGAGCTAAACAGAGAATTCTCAAAAGAAGAATCTCAAATGGCTGAAAGACATTTAAGGAAATGCTCAACATCCTTAATCATCAGAGAAATGCAAATCAGAAAGACTCTGAGATACCATCTTACGCCTGTCAGAATGGCTATGATCAAAAAACACTGACGACAATCTTGCTCCGCATCCTCTCCAGCATAGATTGTCGTTTTTTTACTGTTGGTGGGAGTGCAAACTTGTACAACCACTGTGGAAATCAGTATGGCGGTTTCTCAGAAAATTGGGAATCAATCTACCTCAAGACCCAGCCATACCACTCTTGGGCATATATCCGAGGAATGCTCAATCATACCACAAAGTTACATGCTCAACTATGTTCATAGCAGCATTATTCGTAATAGCCAGAACCTGGAAACAACCTAGATGCCAGTCAACTGAAGAATGGATTAAGGAAATGTGGTACATATACACAATGGAGTACTACTTAGCAGAGAAAAGCAATGACATCATGAAATTTGCAGGCAAATGGATGGAACTAGAAAATATCATCCTGAGTGAGGTAACCCAGACTCAGGACAAACATGGTATGTACTCACTCATAAGTGGATACTAGATATAAAGCAAAGGACAACCAGACTGCAACCCACAGATCCAGGGAGGCTACCTAGCAGGGAGGACCCTAGGATGACTGTGGCCTATAATAAGTTTTGGTTTTGCCCAATCACTGGGCAAGCTTTAGTGAAACATTTCAATATTAGGATAAGAATTTGTACTGTATCAAGCTGATGAAAGGATATGCTGGCTATACTTTCAGGAGGGGAGGCTAAAATCCTTTTAGATTATGGATTAGCCTATAGAAAAATGTCTGCCATAAATCAAACAGTGAAGGGGAAGATGAATAGGAATCTCACTTTCACAACTTAAGTAAAACATAGCTCTCTGAACAGATGAAGATAGGTCTCTTCTGTATCCCAGAATCTAACCAATATTTATATGTATAATTCAGCTATTATTTGGCTTAAAAAGGGCTTATTGGGAAATGTTATCATTTTTACTATTTTCTACAGAGAAAGTATTTTCCAGTTTCAAATAACCCTGGACTCTTGAATTATAACCTGTTTTTATGTTCAAGCTATCTGTGTATTATATATATATCTCTTGCAGTTATACATAAAATGTTTTTACATTTAAAAAAAGGGGACAAATACTATAGAATTGTATTACATGAAATATATAGAATATACAAATTCATAGAGACAGAAAGATTAGACATTATCTCAAGATGGAGAAGAAAGGAATATAGAGCAATGATTTCCTAAGTACAGAGTTTCTGTTTTGTGTGATGGAAAAGCCCAACAAACAGACAGTAGTATCAGGATATAATATTATGAATGTAATAAATCAATACAATTAATGTAATTAATGAATATCATAAATACAGTTATTGAATGAATACTGTGAATGTAATCAGTGAATACCACAAATGTAATTAATATCATGAATGTAATTAATGAATATCATGAGTGTAATTAATATCTTGAATGTAATTCATGCCACTGAATAGTGAACTTAGAAATGGTTACAATTGCAAATATTATGTTCATTTAAAAAAATAAGGTGGAATGTAACCACCATACATCATATGTGTGTATGAAACTGAAGACAGCGATGTTCTAAATAGAAAGTGGTGACGGTGTCATGGGCCTATGAGGATGCTGGATGAAAGTCTATCAAATTGTGCAAACAGGCAAATTGTATACTATGTGAATTATTTGCAATAAAGATTTTATAAAACGTAAAAGAAATAAATAAATAAAAGCTGACCAAAAAAGAACTATTTCCTGTAAGTGGAACAGAGTGAGGTAATGGTAAATTACTAAAAACTATATGAAAACAAGCTCTGGGAGAGGCCTATAATCCCAACTAATTAGGCAGGCGGGTCATAAATTCAAGGCCAATTAATGAGACCCTGGGGTGGCGGGGACGTGAGAACACAAAAAGGACCAGGATCTGGTGAAGGTCACAAGAAAGAGCTGCTGAAACAGCCCAAGAAGCAGGCCCTGGAGATGGGCGAGGAGAGACAGAGCAGAAACAAAGTGGTGCAGAAGATTGGCAGCGGAAAGCCAAGGCTGCAGGAAAGGGCCCTGGCCCCAGGTGGAAGGAAGAGATGTGGTCAGAAAGAGGCTGTCCCTTGTCCCTGAGATGTCCCTCTTCCATGCCTATTTAACATCTGGATTCACTAATACATCTTTTGCCACCTGTAGCTAGAATGAAGTGTTATCTTGAAGTCTGTTGTACATTGTAATAAACTTTTTGCAAAAGTAAGTAATAAAGCTGGGCAGTGGTGGTGGCACACATCTTTAGTCCCAGCACTCAGGAGGCAGAGGCAGGCAAATCTCTGAGTTCGAGGCCAGCCTGGTCTACAGAGCTAGTTCTAGGACAACCAGGGCTATTACACAAAGAAACCTTGTCTCAAAAAACAAAAAGCAAGTAATAAAGCTGGTTTGAAGTAGTAGTATTACAGTGAGTTTAAGGCTAGCCTGGGTCACTGTCTCAACAAAGCAAGCAAGCAAACAAACAAAACCCAGATCTTGGGATACATGACAGTGTATAGTGCTGGCCTACTGTGTGTGAGACCCTGGGTTCGTCACCACAAAAGGAGATGAAGAAAAGAACATTTACAACTAATATTCTACCTAATGGTGAGAAGCTAGATTCCCGGTTAAGCTCAAACCGAAGCCAAGGATGTCTCTCCTCCACACTCCTTTCAGAAATCATACTGGAAGTCTTCACTAATACAATAAGAAGAGAAGAAGAGGGGGAGGGGGAGGGGGAGAAGGAGGAGGAGGAGGAAGAAAGAAAAAGGAAGGAAGGAAGGAAGGAAGGAAGGAAGGAAGGAAGGAAGG
>CABHPQ010157560.1:2072-29597 GCA_902168405.1 Peromyscus aztecus
AGAGAGAGAGAGAGAGAGAGAGAGAGAGAGAGAGAGAGAGAGAGAACATGAAGTTGGGTAGATAGGGAGGTGAGGGAGATCTGGGAGGAGTTGAGTTAAAGGAAAACATGATTAAAATATATTGTATGTAAATGTATTTAATAACAAACTACTGAGGTTTCAGGTTTCTACTGTGCTACTTTCTGCAATGTGGGTTTACAGCTATGTCAGCACATGGTATTTCTGAATATATCTACTGTTATAGAATAATATGTATTTTAATACATAGTAAGAACCCACTAGGTTTATTGCTTAAAGGAATATCAAAACAAAGTGAAACTGTCTGCATAATATGGGGGAATTCTTGCTAACTCTTTCATAGTAAGGATGAAAGACACCTTTTAGGAATTCTGAAGCAGATGCCACCCAGGGAAAGCAAGCCGAGCCACTTACATGTTGACGATTAGAGTGTCCGTCAGGTTGCCCAGGGACCAGGCTGCTTTGGCGCGCACGTTTAGTGACTTATCTCGAAGTGACATCAACACAGCATTCGCTGTGTCTGCGACAAATATGACGTCCTGTCCAACAACAAATCGGGCTCTCAAACTCGGGGGTCACAGCGCTGCCTCTGAGCTTCACAGCTTATTTTCAGAAGGCTATCAGCCTTTATGATAATTTTGATTTAGAAACTAAAAATCTATGGACTCAACATGAGCCTGTGACAGTTACCTGTGTGTTCTGTGCTTGGGTTCATTCCCACCTCCTGCAACATTATTCTGACAGGGAAAGAATTTTCCAAACACACTCTTTGTACTACACACCCTTCTTAGAGATGATCATCACACGTGAGAATAAAGGAAAACTTCACCGCCGTCTTAGAAAACTGGGTATTAGCTCTCTCAATCATTACTTCCATGTGGTAATGTCCTCTTTTTCATCTTTAGTTAATCATTCATTAATTAAACATTTGCTACACACTACAGTCCCAGGCAGTGTGCCAAATAATTAACAAACGAAGCACAGGTACTGCACATTGTAGTAGCAATTAAGGAAATCCGATTATACAGCAGGTTCATTTCCTTCGCTATTCAATGCGGAAGCTACATGCTCACAAATCCACTATGGTAAAGGATCTAAGGGGACAGAGGAGGGCAAGCCGGCTTACTCTCACCTGCCTGAGACAGGGGAAGAGCACATAGACACCAAGGGCCCTGGAGGTCGCAGCTTTCACTAAATGGTTCTTGCTGTCGTTCAGGCCGAGCAACATTGTAATGCACAAAATCTGCTTGTCATTCTGCAGCGAGAAGGTTCACAAAAGGAGAAGTCAGATGCAATCACTGTGAGCTGAAGTCTTCCACAAGCAACTGAACACTGTCACCTTCGGCTGACTAAAGGGCAGGTGCCTGGACACCCGGGCAGGTATCTGAGGTGTGATCTTGGGCAAGGCACACACAGCATCTCATCACGCTGCACCTTTTAACCGTGTAACAAGGTCATTTTTATCCTGTGCTTCATTAGCGCCGCCTCCTTTATAAAAGCTAATTTACATAGCTAAGAATAGACCAAAAGAGATCAGGAGCAGAATGAACATGCTTGTGTACCCCAAATCAGACTCGGAACCCTCACCCAAAGCAATGGGATTAGGAGGTGACAGGCTAAGGGAATACCCCGTGTGGAGACCTTACACCTAAGTGTTTCCATACTCTACTGTTTCTCAGGTGACTCCTCTGCTAAGCAGATAATACACAGCTTTAAAGAAATCCAAGGAGTCAAAGAGCTGGGGTGGAATGGCTAGGATGCTGGCTAGGATGCGGACTCAAGACTTTCAACTCCGGACACGAAGGATTTCGGAGCTCTGTCTGTCTTCAGAGCTGTGCCATTCACACCCACACCTGCCTTCTAAGGCCCAGGAAGCAAGGCTTGCCTGGGAGAGTGGATGTCACTGCCCTCACTGCAAACTCAACAGAAAGAGTTCTAGAGCAGAGGCTGAAAGATTTCAAAACAGAGTCACACTGAAGCCCTGCTGCCCAGGACACGGTCCAAGAGCGAGGACATGTGGCTACCTTACCGGCAGACTGCTGAAGGCCTCTGGCAAGATGGAGGACAGGGCGTCACAGGCGCTCGCCTGGAGAGTTGGGTGCTCTGAATTCTGCAAGGCTCGGGGCAAAGGACCATTCAACATCGCAGTCCAGAACTTCACCACCTGGAATGGAGGCACAGTTAGAACCACAGCACAACACCCACAGTAGAACCCATTAAAGCCACACCCATCAGATGGCGTTTGGAGATGAGACGGTTTCCTGAAGTAGTAGCTTTCCGTAAGTGTTTTCACTGGTCACCTTCCAGTGTGACATACAGTATAATGGAGTTGATAGCAACAGTGATGATGAAGACGGCAAAGATGACAGCGGAGATGAAGAATGGCGATATGATGATGATGGTGATGGTGGAGATGATGATGGTGATATGGTGATGATAGTGGAGATGATGATGGTGATATGGTGATGATGGTGATGGTGGAGATGATGATGGTGATATGGTGATGATGGTGACAGTGGAGATGTTGATGGTGATATGGTGGTGATGGTGATATGGTGATGATGGTGATGGTGATGGTGGAGATGATGATGGTGATATGATGGTGATGGTGATGGTGGAGATGATGATGGTGACAGTGGCAACAACAGCAGAAGCAGCTGTTTTTTTGGAGGCCTTATCACAGGCCAGGCATTGTTCTAAGTGACTGTCATACATCAACCCATTTAAAGCCTCAGCATGACTAAATGAAGTCTACACCATTATCGGAATTTCTACCAAGAAAACAGAGGCCCAAAATACATTATAGCATGCTTGTCAGCAGCAACGGTCACTGAGAATCTGGCTGCGCTGCCATCCTGAGGGCTCTTTCAGTGTGACCCTATTGGAGCAGGGAGGCAGTGGACACCAGTCAACGGATCAGAGGGAGAGCTGGAGCTGTTTCCCTGTGACTTGATCTGTGTACGCTTGGGCTCCTCTGCAACCACACGGGGCAGACATCTCCCTAAAAGTCTATACTAAGACTTGACACTGTGAGCTGAGTCCCAGCACTAGGTCACGCTAGCCCTTGGCTTGAGAAGCAGACTCTGCTGCAGGCACCTGAAGACGACTCTTCTCATCCTGAACCCCTCAGGCAGGTGTCCACGGTGTCCTTTTCATCCTTTATAAAATCCCTGGGATTTCCGACTCATTTCAGAATTTGTCTGTTTTTCGCCGGTTTTTCTAGTTTTTGTCCTATAGACTTGGTCCCTGAGCACTGTCTTTGTCCAAGCCCTACCTCAGCTCCTGGAAACCCAGTCTGGACCCTCCCTACCTCAGAATGCGTGAACAGGATGGCTGCACCCTCCTGGGGGGCCAGTTACTCTCACCTCCAGATATTTACATGTGTGGAGTCCCAGCCTACTTTGAATGGGGCCGATCTGTGTAACCAATAAGATACTGTGAAGATGACAGTGTGAAACTCTGGAAGCTGGGCCACAAAACACCTATCTTCTGGCTTCTCTTTCTCTCAGATCTTGATGTGGGAAAGATGGATGCCATGTTCGCAGGCCACCCAAGAGCCCCATGGAGACGTTCTCCAAGGAGAAAATGAGTGAACTTTTCACCAACAACCTGCTTAACTTGCTAGGTACATGGGCGAGCCACCTGGTCCTCCAACTCCAGGCAAGGCCACAGTTGACTGCAGCCCTGGTGGAATCTTGACTCATGAGAGACTCTACCGAGTTGACATGGCCCAGCCACTCGAATTCCTGACCAGCAGAGACTGTAGAGAAAAATGTACACTGTCTGAAGATGCTACGTGCTTAGGGTTACTCTTTTGTTTGACTAATGCCAGGTAATACAGGAAGTCTGTCTTCTCTCTAGGTGAGGCAATATTGAAACTGTGAGCAGTTTAGAGGCTTCCCACAGGGACTGGAAAGATGGCTCAGCGCTTAAGGGCACTGGCTGCTCTTTCAGAGGTCTTGAGTTCAATTCCCAGTAACCATATGGTAGCTCACAACCATCTATAATGCCCTCTTCTGGCATGCAGGTGTACATGCAGATATGGCACGCATATACATAAAATAAATCTAAAAAATTATTATTATTATTTTAAAAAGAAGCTTGCCCACAGCCACTTGTCTAGCAAGAGGAGAAATGTGGATTCCCACCCAAGTTCTAGCTGATGTCCAAACTCAGTAAATCTCCTTGCAAGTGGTTTCATGAAAGCTTGTGCTGCAGCCTTGGAAAGGAGTTTGGGTGTTCAATTCACTGCAAAGATGATGGACATGTAAATGATACAGAAGAGACAGGATGAGGAGGTCACAGGTAGAACCACAGCACAACACCCACAGTAGAACCTGTGGAGGAGAAAGCTTCACCAACACTGAGTTCATTTGGCTTTTGGCACCAAGTAGAGGCTGTTTTGGTTACATGTCTCATCCAAAGACGTGGCAGAATGTAGGGGCAACAGAAGTATCATGACAGAGATTTTTTTTTTTTAACTTGTGTGTGAAGGACAGAGGACAAACTTGGGTGACATCTTTAGGAACACTGTCCAACTCCTTTGAGATGGTTTCTTTCTTTCTTTCTTTCTTTCTTTCTTTCTTTCTTTCTTTCTTTCTTTCTTTCTTTCTTTCTTTCTTTCTTTCTTTCTTTTTTTTTTTTTGGTTTTTCGAGACAGGGTTTCTCTGTGTAGCTTTGGTGCCTGTCCTGGAACTCACTCTGTAGCCCAGGCTGGCCTTGAACTCACAGAGATCCACCTGGCTCTGCCTCCCGAGTGCTGGGATTAAAGGTGTGTGCCATGGCCGCCCGGCTGAGACAGTTTCTTATTGGCTTGCCGTGCCCCGGCTGAGGATAGACTGTCTGGCCAGTGAGCCCCGGGATCCTCCTGGCCATCCTCCTGGCCCTGCTCCAGGATGGGGTGAGCACTCGCCACCATGCCCGGCATCTGTTTGACGTGGCTCTGGGGACTGAGCAAGCACTTTACCGATGAGCGCTCTCTCTCTCTCTCTCTCTCTCTCTCTCTCTCTCTCTCTCTCTCTCTCAGAAGTTTTAATAGGAGCCACAGAGAGAACTGGGAAGGTTATAGAAATTCATATTCCCTGAGCACCAACTGTGTGCCAGAATCTTCTCTCTTTAAACCTCTTTAAAAAGAATCTGTTTTGTGACTTAAGGATTATTATTTCTGTTTACAATAGCAAACTAAGCTCATAAACACATGTCCACTGAACAATGCTTCCCAGACCTGGTTCCAGGCCTTCTCACTCAAACTCCATGCCTCTTTCCACAATCCTAGTTTGCTTCTTGAACAGGCAGAATAATCAAATTAAGCTTTCTGCAAGCAAACACTGGGTTTATCATTGCTGGTTGGTTGTGTAAATAATCCTGCTACATACTGACTTGTATGTAGAAATAAGAAAACCTATTCTGGTTGGTTTCATGTCATGCTAGATTATATACTAGTATCTTTCTTAAAGAAACATTTGCATGCACATGTCTACTGAAAGTATGCTTCACAATAGCCAAGGCATGTAAACAACCGATAAGATAAAAAAAAAGTGGTACATATATACAATCACATACAATTTAGCCTCAGAAAAGAATGAAATCCTGTCATTGACTGCACCATGAATGGAGGTAATTATATTAAGTGAAATAAGCCAGGCATGGACATGTAAGTATCACACAGCATCTTTCACTCCTGGAGCCTATGCAATATCACAGGAGTTGAGAGTGGAGAGTGGGTACTAGGGTTCATCAACAGGGAGGTTACCTGTTGATTAGACAGAAGGAATAAGAAGTCCTGGGGCTGATGGGATTGCTCAGTGGGTAAGGGCACTTGCTGTGCAGGCCTGGGGACCTGAGTTCAAACTCTGGAACCCACAGAAAGGTGCAAGTAGAGAACCAACTCCACAAATTATCTTCTAGCCTCCACATGTGGCCCTGGCACACATGCCCTACCCAGTAATAACAAATAAAAATTCAATAAAAAAATAAAAAATTAAAAGGTTCTGTTGTGCTATTCCACAACAGGAACACTGCGGACTTGTTCTGAATTTCATTTATTATTATTATTAGTGTGCACACGTAAGACATATGTAGACACATCTGTCACGGTGCACATGGGGACAACAGAGGAAAACTTTGTGGAGCTGGTTCTTTATGTGGATTCCAGGGGTCACACTCGGGTTGTCAGGTTCGCATCCCTGGGCGGCAAGCACCTCTACCCACAGCGCCATTTTGTGGGCACACCATGGTTTTGACACTGTGAGAAATGATATTGTCTGTTGCACTTTATTACCGAGTCTCAAAATAAAAAGCACACTAGAGACTTCGGAGAGAACACAGGGAATGGTGGTGTGCTTACCACGTAGACCGGTACTCTCTGCTCGGGAGCCACGTTGGAATCTGGCTTGTACTGCTGTATCAAGCCTGTACTCAGTTCTTCCAGAAGCTGCCAAGATGCAAGAAATGAGCTGTCAGAGCAGAGCATTGGCACTGTGGAGGCCACAAACACCATGCCTTCAGTCTGGAGAGCCCTCAAGTCAACAGGAAAAGTTGTTTCTCTTTCTTTCCTTTCTGGTTTGGTTTTTTTGAGACAGGGTCTCATTACGTAGCCCTGGCTGGCCTCAAACTTAGAGATCCACCTGCTTCTGCCTCCCTCGGGCTGGGGCTAAAGGCATGCACACAACTTAGGAATCTAGTTTTTCTCTTCTCAGCAACTATGAGAGATATTCTTTGAGGAGTAAAACGGACATCTATGGTGTTAGCTGACCCCGCACGTAAGAACCAGGAGAGGAATGCATCCCCTCCTCGCCTGAAACCAGAGAAACCACAGAAGGAACCGTGTCACTCGTAATGAAATTACCTTCACGCCATGGAGCTGAATGGACGGGTTTGCTTCGCCCATGCACTTGCAGATCACCTCGCCAAGCTCCATCAGGTACAGCTGAGCCATTGAAAAATAGCCCCTTGCCAGGTGAGCCAAAACCTGCACCGAGAACAGGCGATTCGCTCATCTGAAAGCAGGCAGGGCTGCACAATCCAGAAGCGTTTCAACATTTTGGCAGCTGCTCACACCTAACATGGACCTTAAGTCTGGCAGTGGGAGAAGAAGTGAGAAGCAGCCATAATCTAGCTACTGCTGGCATCAATCCCATGATGCTTTGCTGGTTCGAGAAGTCTCGCTCAAGCCTCAGGGTGAGCCTTTGATGTAGGTTTTATGGAATTTACAGTGAAAGGACCAAGGCCGTGTGATAAAGGGTGTGCTCAGTGTCCTCATACAAACAGCAGAACTGAGCTGGGATGGCTGTTCTTGGCTGTCACCTTGACACATCTGGAGTTAACTAAACCCAAGTGGCTGGGCACGCCTGTGAGGGATTTTTTCTTAATTAAATCATTTGAAGTGGGGAGACCCACTTTTAATACTGATCTCCCCCCCCCCCCCCCCCCCGCCCCCAGACAGGGTTTCTCTGTGTAGTTTTGGAGCCTGTCCTCGATCTCACTCTGTAGACCAGGCTGGCCTCAAACTCACAGAGATCCACCTGGCTCTGCCTCCCAAGTGCTGGGATTAAAGGCATGTGCCATACTGCCCAACTTAATCCGGATCTTCTGAAGTGGGCAGATCCACCTTTAAGATGGGCCACACCTTCTGCTGGCAGCCTATATAAAGGACATGGAAGAAGGAAGCATTTGCTCTTTACCAGCTTGCGCTGACTTCCACTAACAAGTCCATTAGAGCCTACTTCTTTGGGATTCTGGTGTATGCTGAGGACCAGCGGAGACATCCAGCCTTGTGGATTGAACAACTATTAAATTCTTGGCCCTTCTGTTGGTAGACAGCCATTGTTGGGCTAGCTGGACCACAGCTTGTAAGCCATTCTAACACATCCTACATATGTATGGAATGGAGATATATGTTCACTCTATCAGTTCTGTTCCTCTCAGGCAGTGGTTCTCAGTCTTCCTAATGCTGGGACCCTTTAATACAGTTCCTCATGTTATGGCGACCCCAACCACAAAATTACTTTGTTGTTACTGCATAACTGTAATTTTGCTACTGTTACAAATTGTAATGTAAATATCTGACATGCAGGATATCTGATATATGACCCCCAAAAGGGTCGCAACCCACAGGTTGAGAAACTCTGCTCTAGAGAACCCTGACTATACACAAGCCTGTGTCTTAGACTACATCTGAGTACAGGGGTAATTTCTTTTCTTTTAAAAATTTTTATTTGTTTATTTATTTTACTTAGTGATGAGTTCTTACTATGTAAACCTGGGTGGTCTGGAACTTGCTATGTAAACCAGACTGGCCTTGAACTCGCAGAGATCTGCCTGCCTCTGCTTCCCAAGTGCTGGAATTAAATACACAGGCCAACATGCCCTGAAAGGGGTATCTTCCTTTCAAGGAGCAATCATTTTGTTTCAATAAATAGATACAAGAGGACAACAAAGCATTCATAGGGAATTAACCTGAAGTTGCTGAAGTCAAACTTAACCATTACATCCACCTCTCATACAATACTTGCAGTGACTACAACAGTCTGTAACAAGAGATCAGAAAGGAATGCACTCAACAGTTTACAAGGACTGCCCTAAACAAAACAAGAAAGGAAAGGCCACACCTAAAGGTGAGGCCACTTCATGCACCTGCCCCTCAGTCCCCTTCTGAGAAGGAATGGTCCCTTCCATGCAGACAGGAACATGAACATGGTGCTTCCTACCTGTAGAGCCTCCAGCCGCATGGGGGACGGTTCATAGGTGCTTCCCGGGGCAGAGCCAGCATCGCTACCCGAGCAGGAATCCTCCTTGGGCAGCACCACGGTGGAGATGCAAAGTCGGATGAGCCAGCAGGGCTCCGAAGACGCCTTGGGCGAGCTGACCGACAGCGCTTCCTCCAGAGAGGGTCCTGCAGGGGCTTTCTTCCAGCAGTCAGGAGTGCTGAGGTGAGGAGTTGCTGAATTGCTGCTGCTGAGCCCAGAGGAGCAGGGCTGCTGCAGGAGCAGCTGGACTTCTGGCAAAGGCGCGTGAGTGGACACTATAGCTCCTAAGAGTGTGAGACTCGACACTCGAACGTTAACATCTGTCCAAAGAAAGTCAGAGCGTATCACCACGGAACCACTGTCATAACGGCTGTATTTACCCCTGCCGGCAATTAAGAATTGCTAGATTCTTCTTTAATTAGGTATAAGTAACTCCTAATTTCAGTTCATAGAAAATATGGGACAATATCATGAAGAAACAATATGAGAAATCAAGAACCTTATCTAGAAGATGACTGACTAGGAGTACCCAAATGTGAACACTAGAAAAAAAAAATCAAAATGGGGGTGAGGTTTCTTGATTTAAAAAGACCACAGAACCCAGGCATGGAGCTGTATACTTGAAATCCTAGCCCTTGGGGGCGGGAGAGATGGCTCAGTTGGTAAGAGCACATGCTGCTCTCGCAGAGGACTAGAGGTTGGTTCCCAGCACTCACACAGCGCAGCTCACAGATGCCTGTAACTCCAGTTCCTGGGGATTCTGTGCCTTCCTCTGGCCTCCGAGATACCCACATACACATGCACATACTTACCCACAGTCACAAAAATAAAAACCATGCATCTTTACAATCCTAGCTCTCTGAAAGCTGAGGTGGGAGGACATCTGAGGCCAACCTGGGCTACATAGGGAGACATCATTTCAAAAACAAAACAAACAGAAACACTATAGTGGTACACACAGTAATAAAATGTAATTAATCCAGGAACTTGAATGATCCCAGGATTTAAAAGAAAAAAGCTATCAGAAACAAAAACCAGGGTTGGGGGTATCTCAGTGATTGAAGCAATCGCCCATAAGCATGAGGACTGGAGTTCAGGTCCCAAGAACCCATATAAATGCTGAGTGGGTATGGCAGCCCACACATACTTCCAGCGCTCAGAAGATAAGGACGGGATCCCAGGAGCAAAGTGTCCAGCCAGAGATCTGGGTACAACTGAGAAACACTGCTCAGTGAACGATGTGGAGAGGCTGAAGAACGTGCCTGATGTCAACCTTGGGCCTTCCCATGTGTGTGCCCACACACACACACAAAAGCCCATACACACATGCAATCACACCACACATACATAACAAAGGAGAAAAAGAAAAAGCTAAAAGGCCTGCATTTCGGTTTAGTTTTTTGCATGTGGCTGTCTAGCAGCCCCAGTGCTGCAGGCCGCAGGAACATATCATAAGAACTCAGCTGGTTATGGCAAAGTCACTACCTGGAGGGATCAAGGAATCCTCCAGAGGAAGCCAAATTCCAAGGAGTTTTTGGTGTTATTTGGCTTGTTATATATCAGCTGTATTCTGTTATGAAGATCATGTGTGCCTTCATAGTTTTCCCAGTTGATTGTTCCCTAAGAAGGGCTAACAGTGTGGACTGATCACTCTCTGGACATACACATTCCAGGTATTTGGAGAACAGTCTCAGGAAAGGCTTTCTCTGGAATCAGATATCTCCCTTGGCCATTTTCAAGGACTAGCAGTAATAACAGTCCACATGCAAGTCTCCTGATTTAAGATAAATTCCACAAGGAGACACCACCTAGGTCAGGTGGACGTTAAGTATAGCTTTACACAATTTAGCTCGAACCCTCCTTTCTTACAGCCTTACTAACTTTATAGACCTCTAACTCCTTACCTAACCACTTCTAGGAATATTTAGATAACTTTCTGCACTGACAGCTACACTCAGCCAGAACCCCAGTCCAAGCCTCCCTGTAATTATTGTCATTGGCAGCATCCGGCCAGGTCCATCCCCAGATGGAGGAAAGTACCTTATCAGAGATACTTCTGTACTCTCTAAGACCAGACTTAAGCATCCAGGCTACCTGTTTGAGAAGGCCTGACGGATGTGCCAATTAAGCTTAACTTCCTCCTTTCCCAAATCTTACCTCCAGCTCCAGATCTCCCTCTAACTATCACCAGAGGCATCTACCTGTACACAGGTTGCCTAGTGACTGAGCACACTTTCCCCCACCCTGCAGAAAAAACGGCACGCAGATAGCTTGAACAGATAGGAGCCACAGGAAAAAAGAAGGCAGTTTTATTTTCTCCCATTGACCTAGCAACTTATAGATTCTTAACATTTTCTACTAATCACGTTTAAGACTATAGTTGAGCACATAAGATCCCTCTTCTTAGATATTACCTGAATTTAGCCTTTAGTTAATTCATTTCCCCACTGGTCACTTCCCTTTGGGGTTGCAAATGATAATTAACGGTTATTGCCTCTCTATGTGATTCTTATCACCCCTCCCTTCGACCCTGGAAGCCTGGCTTTGCACTGCTAAGGGAATACTGCTTGTAAGTGTATATATCCCGGGACTCCCAGGGCACAGGGGGATGGAGAAGAGAAAAGAAAATGGAAGAACTAGATGGGTAAGAACTTGAGAGGAACAAACTGAGATGGGGAAGAACTATACTGAAGGGCTAGAAGAAAGTACTAGAGGAACGAGATGGAAGATGAGGAAGAGCCAGATGGGAAAGAACAAGATGAGGAAGAACAAGATGAGAGAGAAGGAGACGGGAGAGAAGCTGATATGGGAAAGAACTAGATGGATGAGAACCTAGAAGGGGCAGAACTAGATGAAGGAATTAAGATAGAACCTGGAGGGGACAACAGATAAATGTAAAGAGAAATTGGGCAAGAAAGGAGTTAAAAATGAGAGCAGAGTATCAGCTTGTAGAGAGAGAATAATAAAGTGTATGGACTAAGGAGTTTCGTGTACATAGACTCATTTCTTTTCTTCAAAGATTAATTATCAGCTGGTTGTAGATTCTTCCCGGACTCTGGGAGGGGACCATCGAGGGGCTGGAGCCCGTAGTCCTCGATCTCCAGCACCCTTTGTTGTAGTTATCTTGGCTCGTTTGCTGCCATCAGCTGACGATGATGAACGCGGGTGTGTGTCTTCTGGCTCTATTCTCTTCTACTGATCTATATTCTACAGTCTTTACTGTAGTTTTATAGGCGGTTTGAGGTGTTGACACTCTCAGATCTTTTTTTTTTCCCTCCCAGAAAATGCTGGGGCTTGAACCTGGGGCCTTGCACATTCTAGGCAAGTGCTCCACCACTGAGCTCGACTTCCAGCCTAACTTCTTCTCTATCAGTACTGTGTTTCCTAGTCCAGGTCTTTTGCCTGATAAACATGAGAACCTATTTGCTGATGTTATACAAAATGACCTGCTGGGCTTTTGATTGGGATTACTTTAGATCAAGTCTGGAAGAACTGACACAGAACCCTATCCACGAACAAGGACTCTTCCATTTCATCCCGCACTTTCTAGTGTTCATATGAACCTTTGATACATTTTGTTGGATTCACTCCTGAGCATTTTAGAGTTTGAACATTTTAACAACGAAAACATTCAAGCACAGTGTCAAACGTTTGAAAGGAACTGTTGAGATGTATCCATTCCCCTGGGGCTGAAGATGCAACTAAAGAGAAGCAGGTCCAGTTAGATGAGCAGCCCCCTGTACCGGGAGCCTGGGGCTCTACATTGTACTCATCTGTGTCCTGATTTACTGACTGGTGTAAGGAGTGGGTTGAACTTGGCCTCTCATTCGAGCCTCATGAAAACCTTACAGAACAGGCGCAAGCCTTCGTGTTAGGAGGAAATCGGGGTTCTAGATGGGCCAGAAGAAGTGGGAGTGGGCTGCAGACCCTCAGACTGACTCCAGGGCCGTGCCCCCCAATGTTCCAGAGACCACTGCACCTTCCAGAAGTACTCTGCAACTCTGAAAATCCAGATGTAAGAGGGAGCCTGATCTGAAATCTTGTGAACAAACAAAAAGGAACATTCTAAAGGCAGGTGCTTATAGCCCATACATATGTGTGGGAAAAGCCAAGACACACAAGCAGGAAGTCTGCAGTTAGAGATGTGAATCGACTTCAAAGGACTTTACGTGAACTACACAGATCATGCTACAGAAGTCAAGTTTTTGGATTATAGTTTTCCCCTCCAGGGCATGACCTCACCCCCCCCCCACCCCTCCCTCCCTCCCTCCCCCTCCCTCTCACTAAAGATGGAGTTTGTTCACTCTCCTCAGAAGTCGAAGCAGCAGTCAGTTCTCCAGCTCATTCCCTTCCCCAGAATGGCTGTCTAGTAATAGTTGATACCCTTGACAAGCTGAGACTAAGCAAAGATCTTAGAGCTGGAGAAATGCTCTGAATACTTCCTTCTCTCTCTCTTTTTTTAAGAAAACCGACAGTCTACATTTGACAGACAGAAAGAAGCAGTCAGCACTACCAACCTTTGTGGCGGATGTAAGGCTTTATGTGGTTCCAGACTTTGGTCAGCAAGCTGAGTTTCAGGCGGTTATAGGGGGCGTTTGATACTAGGTTTGCAAGGCACTGCAACAGAACAAAAAACGTCTGTTCACACACACAAATATTTTTTCTATTGATTTTGGTGAGTGTGTATGTGGAGGTCAGAGGGCAATCGTGGGATTCTGTCCTCTCCTTCTACCACATGGATTCTGGGGACCAAACTTGGCTTGGTGGCAAGCGCCTTTACCCATGGAGCCATCCCACCAGCCCCTCACCCAATTTTAAAGGGCTATTTACTCAAAGAAAAACAGTCTTTTTAACGTCTACAGCTAGATTAGCTAAATAGGTACAGACCTCCAAACAGGTGTCTTTAATATAATAATCACGTATACTCTTAGGTCAATTACCTTTAGGTGATGTGAAACACCTAAGCCTCTCTGAAGCTGGAGGTAACCTGGGACTTTACCTTAATTATCTGAGTGAGGGTCTGCGACGAAGACTCCGCCACCAAAGCTAACAAAAGACACCTGTGCAACTCTCGAATGCTGGATGCAATCGTTACAGAGAAGGGCGTGAAAGCCATTTTGTGATCAGTGGTGTCTTCAGCGACAGAAAGAAACTGCTTTGAGCCTTCCAAGATGGCAGACAAAACTTGCAAGGCACAGGCACGCGTCTGAAATTTCAAGATGATTCACAGCGATCAGTTAGAAGTCGGGATCCAGGCTCCCTTCTTTCCATACGGACTCAATTCTCCAAGTATCCAGAGCCATCTTATTAGAAGGATGAAGGCAAGGGAGGATGTGTCATGTCCTGAGGGCAGCTACAAGGTGGGCAGTGAGACAGAACTCAATTCTACCACAACACACGGGTCTGAAGTCCTAAGCGTGGAACTCATTATAGAGACCTACATACCTAAGCACAAGGCCAATGGAAAGAGAACCCAACAGCTCCCGAGGGTATCCATTTACTTTCTACTCTGAAGCATCTGAGTGTGTGTTTGTGTATACTAACAACGGTAATTCAACACTTAGAAACACCTGGGTGTAGGAAGTAACACTGTTTGCAGTGGGGTATCTGATAAAGAATGTGAGTTGTATATGTATATGTATATGTACATGTACGTGTGTGCACATGTATGTGCTCAGATGCTCTCCACTTTATTTTTGAGACAGACAGGTCTCCCACTGAACCTGGGGCTCACTGATTTGGCTAGGCTGGCTGGCCGGCAGGCCCGAGGGATCCACCTGCCTCCACTCCCCAGCTTCTGTATGGAGCTGGGGATCTGAAGTCACACCCTTGTGCTTGCACAGCAAGCGTTTGATAACACGGACCCTGAATACCATCTTATAGATGGAAAGGGGAAAAGATGCGCCTTAGTCAAGGGCTGCTGTTTCTTTAAGGAAGAGTCAGTTACAGACAGTTGTGAGCGGACATGTAGGTTCTGGAAATCGACCCTGGGTCCTCTGGAAGAGCAGTTAGTGCTCTTAACCAGAGCCATCTCTCCAGCTCCCGTCTTATACT
The DNA here is from genome assembly GCA_902168405.1 of Peromyscus aztecus. Lineage (NCBI taxonomy): Eukaryota > Metazoa > Chordata > Mammalia > Rodentia > Cricetidae > Peromyscus > Peromyscus aztecus. The sequence goes on from CABHPQ010157560.1 coordinate 16,892, forward strand.
GTAACTAGCTACTCAAATGATTACGGAGTATTCCAATCTGCTGTGGATTATACTTTCCTTTTAGAAAGAAACCTTAAAATGGGTAAATATGTGATAGGGCTAATGAAAATACTCACTTTCAGTGGGTGTGTGGGCCACCTGAGGAAAGCCAGGTGCTCCTCAGCGGGACTTTTTAATACTCACTGCCGTAAGGCTGAGAACAGACGCCTTTCCTTCCTTGAGTAAGAGCAAGTTTCCAGAGAGGAATGGACAATATAAACAGGGCAGGCCTCCATCGGCCACGGGGTAGCTGCTGGTGCTATCCAGACTGCCAGACCACTGTTTTCTCTTTAATGAAACTACTTTTTGTCTCATTAGAATATGTAAATCAGTCACGATGTTTTAAGATCTGGGAAAATTGTTAGGTCCTTACTGTATATAAAACACTATTTTGTGCTTTCACAAAACAATACAGGCGCTTTTCTAAGCTTTCGATAGCCTGCACATGCATGTATGTAAACACTGTACTGAGTTCAGCCACTCCTGAGCTGTTCCTAACACCACAGTTTCAGTGGGGCTCACGGGAGACACTGGAGTTATAGCTCAGTGTGCTCTGACTTCAAACAAAGCCCCTGGGGTAAGACAGAACCTTAACATGCGGTCCACAGAAGCCTGTCCCCTCTTCATTTCCTGCCTGTTGAGGTTTGCAAGTCAGGACCTGGGATGGTACGAGTGAGAGCGTGTTCCGAGAAGATCAGTCAGGGCAAAGGGAGAAAAGGACACAAAGATGCGTCTTACCTTTGGAGACGGGTCCTTTAATGTGAGCGTCATTAAGGACACAGACTGTGGGCTTCCAAGCTCGGGTGTGTCAGGAACAAAGGCCGACCAGTAGCCATACAGAACTTTTTTTTCTATCGATTTGACAGTAGAAAGAAAGCACGCTAATGCCCCTTGGCGAACCTTGGCTTGGTATGACCTTTGATAGTGAGAAGAAAGTTTTAATACGTTTTAAAAAATGCAAACAGAAAGGCTATTTATTCCAACCAGTTCAAATGATTTGAGAAATTAAGCATCCTGAGTATCCCTAAGGATGTTACCATCTCTTTCAAAGTATGATCGAAACATGTTAGGTAATTTTGCTACAAGCTATTAATAATAAGGCTGATTAAAAACCAAGCAGAGAATAAACCAAGTAACATCTTGGTTAGGAAACCAGAGTTAGACAAGAAACAGTGCAGAGTATCCATGCATCTATTCAATGGATCCCCCTCCCCGCCAATGACCTTACGTGGGCCACAGTACTTGAGGTAGCCTCACACACACAGCCCTTGCCCTTGACAGGCTTGTTAGTGGAAGTGACAGACGGTTCAGGAAGGAACAGTACCACACTTTCCATGACACCAGTGCAAAATAACAGGGTCCATGTAACAGAGAGCCTAAGTCAGAATGGAGGTGTTGGAAAAGGTTCCCAGGAAACATGACTTGTGAGCTCATTTTGAAGAGGTGTAGTGGTTAACAAGATGAAAAGGCCAGAGAGAAGCAAAGAGTCACAGTAGCAGATCCAGCAAGTAGCCATGGGTCAAAGGATGCAAAGACCCCATGTGAAGGAGACCTTCAAGGTCAATGCCACACAGCAGACAGGTTCTTAAGTCACATGCAACTGCAAATACCAGGTAGAACATGATAACAAAATACTACTACCTCATTTTACCCTGCATGCCTCCTTCCGAATCGGAATAGTCTGACTCACTGCTGCTGACTCTTTTCCAGCTGGAGGAGGCGAAGGGCCAGGAGACCTGCTCTCTTCCTGCAGCTCTGCCCCCATCCACAGGCAAACTCTGGGAGCCCCGGGGGGAGGAGCACCAAGCATTCTCGCCACACGTGTTTACCCTGCCCGTGCTGAGGCCTGGGGCCGCTTCCACTTCACCACTGGATTCCTCCTCCTCCTCCTCCTCTTTCTCTCCTTGCTGGGTTTTCTTTGGTTTTACTTTGTGTTTTTTCTTTTTGTTCTGATTTTAGAAGCAAAGACATATACATATATATATATATATATATATACATATATATACACACATATATACATACTTAAATATATTTATACATATACATAGAAATACATATTATGATAGTCATTCCAAAACTACTGTGTAACTGAAATCATTGGTACTTTTTCATGTGAAAGTGACTGGAGATGTTCCCGAAATGCAGTTTGGAGAAAGGAGAAAAAAGGACAGAAGCAAAGAGTGGCAGGATGTGCCAGGCATGATGCACAATGTACAGTACTCAGCTCCTAGAAACAAGGAAGGAGGTTCACGGACACAGCAACCGTGTAGCCTGGGCTTCTCCCAAGTGACTCTGGAATCACTTCTCTGGGCATCACCTCCCTCACCTGCAAGCACCAGGCAGAGCTGTAGAAAAACAGGCCTTCTCCAGAGCTCGTACCAGAGCTCCAAAGCCTGGGGAACATGAGCACAGCACCTGTCACCCCGGGGCAGCAAGTGTCCCTCTAGACAGAAGCATGGGAGGTGGCGGGCACACAATGCCTGTTCTAGGCCCTTGGGTTCTGTAGTAAAGACACTAAGTAAAGACACTTTCTTTCTGTTCTACTTCTTTCTATCTGGCATCCAAGTATCCTTGGGATCTGTACCTTCTCCTCATCTACTACTTAAAGTGGTCCTGACCTACCCTTTCTAGTTGCAAAACTATATGGTTTTTCTCAGTCACAAATCTGACCACGTCATTTTTCTATATGACTTTTCCATCACCTACAAGATAAATCCCAGACTGTAGCATCCTGTGTAAGACCCATCCACACATCTGCAATGCAGCTCTGCCGGCGACATGAGCCACACACGCTCTTACTCCATGAGTCTATGCGGCTCTGCTTTCCTTCATCCCCGTCCTGTTATTCATTCTGGAGCCTCCATTAGGCATCACATCTTAAGCAAACCTCTTTCTCCTCCATTTGGACTGTGTGCTCTGGATGTAACCGCAGAGTACTTTGTGGGTGTTTTGGTGAAGGAAATTACAGGACTGTAATGGTTTACCCATCTTTAGCCAAAATTCCTAAGGATAGGCAGAATCGTGTGTGTGTGTGTGTGTGTGTGTGTGTGTGTTTTAACATGTATACACCCATGCATGGGTGTATGGAGGCCAGAGGTCTACCTTGTGTATCTTTGTTTAACCCTCTCCACCTCATTTTTTTGAGACAGGTTCTCTCAGTGAACCTGGAACTCACTGAACAGCCAGACTGGGGGGCCAGTGAGTCCTCAGGATCCACTTGTCTCCACACTTGCAGTGCTGGGGTTATAGAAGTGTGACACCATGCTGGTTTGTCTGTTTGTCTGATACAGGGGGCAGGGACAGGAACTCAGATCCTTGTGTTTGTGCAGGTGGCCCTTTACCCACCGAGCCATCCCTCTGGCCTCTAGTGCCTCCATTCTTCATGCTTTCCCCAATGTCTTAGTACAGTACATGTTTAGTAAATAAACAGATGAAGGAGTTTCCAACTGAAGCATTCTTTGTCTGCTGTCACATTTCAAGACAGAAATCTTGGTCACACATCTGTATGCTCCAGAGTCTCCAAGGGAACTGAGGGAGAAAAACAGCTCCTACAGAGGCTGGGAAATGTGACAGCAGCATCGTGGAGACAGGGACCTGATAGGCAGCTGGGCTTCTGTGGCTCTAGAGAAGAACTGCCATGTTATGGCCCAAAGCCTGCTTCCATAATTAAGCTTTACTGGAACTGCAGCCCATCGGCTTCCACAGAGAATCCCTGGTTGCTTTTGCACTATGGTACTGTGATAGCCAGCCCTTTACAAAAGAAGTGTATTGATTCTTCTTGGTTTTGAGAGGCTAGGAATGAGCCTTCACAGCATCGGATGTAAAGCAAATGCTTGTTTGTAGCGGTTCCACTGCCTAGACCTCTCAGAAGTACAAAGCGCTCTAACTGGTATTCTCAGCAATCTGATCAACTTAACATTTCTATATTAACTACACCAACTTAAAAACAAACTCGCAGTGGCCTTTTGAGGCAGCCGAGAAGCAAATCATAGAAAGCACACACAGCAAGCACTCAGGTGATCCACAGCTGAATCTCAATGGACAGAAACGTACCGCAGACGGTCTAGCAGCACTGGGTTCCGGTTGCTGTGGTCTAACAGGAGATCGCCCATCATACTGAGGGAGCGGAGTTGGGTACAGCACCGCGGGCATCTCTATGTTTAATCCAGGGAGTCCGTGAAACATGGCTTTCTAACAGTGAGAAGCGAGGAAGAACAAACACCACATGAATCATAAACAGAATCAAAATGTTTGAAAACTACTACAGAGCAAGAGACAAAGGAGATACCTAAGGCTAGTGCTCAAAGAAGTGCTTAGTCTCATCTGTGTCCACGCCCCCCTGAATGTTCCTGATCTCATCTGATTTCGGAAGCCTGCAGGGTTGGGCGTGGCAAGTACTGGAGTGAGCCAGGAGCTTAACCTTACCTACATGTAGCTGGATCTGCACAGGCCACGCCAGATTAGGCTTGGTTTTAGTTCATCTATAATTTTTGTTTATCAAATCACTTTTATCCAGTTATTTTATTGATCACAAATTGTTTAAACTAATTTATTTTTTAAAATCCCAATCCTTTATTATTATTATTATTATTATTATTATTATTATTATATTTATTTGCATGCATGAGTGTTTTGCTTGCATGTATGTGTGTGTACCATATATGTACCAAGTGCCTGTGGAGGTCAGAAGAGGGGTCAGATCCCCTGGAACTGGAGTTGTGAATGATTGTGACTGACTAAGTATGTGCTGGGTGGATCCTCTGTAAAAGGAACAAGTACTCCTAACCACTGAGCCATCTCTCCAGCCCCTAATTTATCATTTTTATTTATTCATCTATATCCCTATCTGTTTGTCCCTATTTAGGGATTAAGAGAAAATAATTAAAATATTGGTCACAAAGCTAGACTGTCACAGATGACTTTGACCTGAGGTGAACACTGAGCTTCTGACTCTTCCTGGCTGAACTGAGGATCACTGGGTCTCACAGGGTGACCTGACTTTCCTGTTGTGCGCAGGCTCAGAAGCTAGTAATGGCAGCCTACTGCTGCTTACAGTACAAAAAGGTGAAGGCAGGTTCAAGGAAATCTGTAATTAAATTATCTACAGATCATATCTCACCACTGATTCCTTTCTGAGATGCCAAAGTAATTCTTAAAACTTCAATCTATCGATTGCGGTTTTTCTCTGCTCTTAATTTTAATTAACTGAGCATGCTTGAATATGAACATTTTAACTGTGCTCTTATTATCCATATATGAACTTCTAATACCTTACAGCTAGCCACAGAGAGGTGAGAGGATATAGGACAGCCCCCACAGTTGGGGCGTGTGTCCCCCACACTTGGGGTGCGAAACTGCGAAGACGTGCCTCACCTTTAGCACAGCGAGGAGCGCTCCCAGGTGCTCAGTCTGTGTCATCTTCATCTTCCCACCGTTAAGAAGTGACTGTATGCCTTTCAGTGCGTTCTGTAACAACTGAGGGCGGGGAGGCAGAGACGCAAGTTAGAAGGCAGAATGAGACCCGGTTCCGCAGGGACCAACTCTGTAGCAGTTAGAAGGGAAGAGAAAAAAGTCTTCTAGATGAAGGAAAACTTCATGAGGCATACAGAGCAGAGATGGGGATCCAGAGAACAGAGCTGAGGAGCACTCTGGGCAGCCTTCCAGAAGAGCTCTCTTATGGTACACACTTAGGAACCAGCAAGTGTAAGTGATGAGCAAGAAAGAGGGTGAGTGAGACAGGAGAAATGGTACAGAGGGCCTGGGAGACGGCGCGGCAGGTACTGCCACCTGCCGCCAAGCCGGACAACCTGAGTTCAGTTCCCAGGACCCGCTCGGAGAGAGCGGAGAACCGACTTCTCCAGCATGTCCTCTGAGCTCCACACAAGTGCTATGGCATGCCCACATGCTCACATACATATAACATAATGTGCCATTTAAAACATTTTTAGCCGGGCAGTGGTGGTGCATGCTCTTAATCCCAGCACTTGGGAGGCAGAGGCAGGTGGATCTCTGAGTTCGAGGCCAGCCTGGTCTACAAAGTGAGTTCCAGTACAGCCTTCAGAACCATTTACACAGAGAAACCCTGTCTCAAAAAGAAAAAAAAAATTTTTTTTTTTTTTTTTTAAAGAAGCAGAGAGAAGTGAGGAGCTCTGTAATAAACTGTATCTCAGACAGGTACCAAATAACTTTTACTATCTTGGATGCATAATTTTTAAAATATATGCTTCTGAATTTAAAGCATGTATCACATTTGTCATTAAGAAAAGATTATTGGACAGGTTTTCTTCTGTCTTACCTTAAAATCAGTCATAATCATATTGTTTTTAGATTCAGGAGGAGAAAGAATATGGGCTTTTAAAAGTTGTCAAAAAAACCAAAACAAAACAAAACAAAACAAAAAAAACAAAAAAACAACAACAACAAAAAACCAAAGAACCCCCACAAAAAAACCTCAAAGCAAACCAAATGGTTCCTTATCATTTGAATCCAAAGATGTGGCTTCAGCGCTGACTTATAGACACCATTTACACACACATGTAAATGTTAGTTTCCAGACCAAACTAACACACCAGTCAATCCTCTAGCCTTTGTTCTATGCCTGCAATGTTTGGATGTTAATAGCAGTCCCACCTACCATGCAAAATGTTATATCATCCATATCAGATGATTTTGGAGACTGTAAAATGGTCAAGAAAGCTTGGAAACAGACGTTCTGGTAGGACTCCTCCAGGTATGGCTGTCCTGGCACACTAAAACACATGTAGAGAAACGTAAATGGAGATGGAGCTTTTCTGTCTTGTCCACCTGTTCCCAAATACCAGGCAGCCGCTTCCCAAATTACCGGAGACTTATATTAATTATAAATACTTGGCCATTAGCTCAGGCTTATTACTAACTAGCTCTTACAATGTAACCCATTTCTATTATTATTATTATTCCATGTACTGCCCTGAGGCTCATAGCCTTTACCTCTGTTCTCTGTCTGGCTCATGACTCTTCTGACTCTGCCCTTTTTCATCCCCTCCTTAGTTTGTTTTTTCCACCAAACCTTATCCTGCCTGGCTATTGGCCAAAACAGATTTATTATTTACTAATGAGAGCAACACACATTCACAGTGTATAGAAGGATCATCCCACAGCAGAGGAAACAATTCAAGTAGTCTCCTTTGAAACAGTGCTTATCAACAGATAAGTATTAACAACAGCAACGCAGGCTGCTAAGTCTGGAACACATCTCTGAATACTACTGTGCTCCAGAAATGGCATTTTGGCTGATTAGTTACTGTTGGACTAGCATAGGCCTGAACACATATGAAGGGGGAAGAGAAGTTTCTATAGAAAAATGTCAGAGAAGTGTAGTAGAGGAGGTGTGTAGAAGAAACAATCTTTTTTTTTTGGTTCTGCCATTCAGTCATAGGAGGGAAATACCGCAGACATACTCTGCAGAGTGAGACCATGGCTGAACCTGCTTTCCCAGGCACTGGACAACACAGTGCTATCCAGAGTGAGACCATGGCTGAGCCTGCTTTCCCAGGCACTGGACAACACAGTGCTATCCAGAGTGAGACCATGGCTGAACCTGCTTTCCCAGGCACTGGACAACACAGTGCTATCCAGAGTGAGACCATGGCTGAACCTGCTTTCCCAGGCACTGGACAACACAGTGCTATCCAGAGACAGGGTCAAGTTTGCGCTGTCTGTTTGCTACTGCATACTACAGACCGGCTCCATCTTCTTAAAGAAGAAACTGGACTTAACAGAAACTTTCACAAGAGTCTAAATTCATATGTATATTCTTTCCAAAAGAATTATGATTAAATTTTTTTAATAGGAAAGCAATCATTCTCTTTATTTAATAATCTCTGATATTTAAAATACAGCTCATTAACATCCACATCAACAGAACCCTCGGTGTTCAACAGTGCTTTGGAAGCCCAGCTTTCGAAGGAGTAGACAGACGGAAGACCTGTGGAGTGGCAGCCCGTAACTCTAGGAGACCGGGCACATGAGGAAGGGCTGCAGAGTTGGGTCCTGAGCGAACAGCACTGCCACAGTGCATCATATTGGCCAGAAGACAATGCCGAATTATGATTAAAATTTACACTAACAGAAAATAAACTGACATATTAAACACCCCTCACTTCTAGAGTGCTTTTCTCCCTTCATTTCTTGATAGGTTTTCTTTAATTAAAAACAAACAATATAAGATAACCTTGTAAATGGCATGGAAAAGGTTCTTTCTCTTTTTGTTTATTGAGACACAGTCTCACAGCTTTTGCCCAAGCTGGTCTGGAACTTACTAAGTAGGATAGCTTGAAGCTAAGGATCCTCTTGCCTCAGCCTCCTGAGTACTGGGATCACAGGCACGTGTCACTAGGCATGGCTTAAGCTAGGTTATTCTAAGTTGGTTCTGGTTTCAGGCAGACAGAACAATCTACGAAGGGCCCAGGAGAGGTCCTACCTTCTACTGTTGGGAAGCCTGGTTGCATCCACATACCTGAGACATAAATTTGCCATACAATGCACTGCAGCTCTCCGGACTTCAGGATCAGAGTGAGTTGAGTCACTCAACTTCATCAAGAGGCCACTCTTGCCTAGCAAGTCTGGGAGATACTGAAAGAAATATCAACAGTGTGAGTATAAGAACAGCTTCTAGGAAGACTGTAATTGTTAGACAATATTTTCTTAACTAAAGGACAGTTAAATATAAAAAAAAAATTAGCTATTAGGTAAATCCATCAATGGCTACCCAAACTTATGTCAGGAATCAGTAGTAAGAATCATTACTAGGTAATTGCTGGGGCTCTTTAGTCTTGGATACATGGATGAAGGATGATGATAATGATGATAACAATAGTCAACAGTTATAGAGTGCCAAGCACTGTCTCACTTCACCCTTAGAGCAATATCTTACACATGAATAAATAAGGCTCCAAGGGACTCAGTAAGTAAGGCTATACATGTGATTAGTGGCAGGATGGATACTTGGAAACAGGTATCTTGACTCTCAAAGTCTGTGCTACTAGCCTTTCAAAGGAAAGACATAATAGTTTAAATTACCTGTCATAGTTAGCTTCAGTAATCAACCTGATGAAGCTAGAGTCACCTGGGAAGAGGGGACCTCAACTGAGGAATTGTCTCCATCAGACTGGAAATATTTGTGGGGCATTTTCTTAATTGCTAACTGATGTAGAAAGTTCCAGCCCACTGTGGGTGGCACCATCTCTAGGCAGCTGGGCCTGCGCTGTATGAAGAAAGATAGCTGAGCAAGCCAGAGGAAGCGAGCTAGTAAGCAGCATCTCTCTGTGGCTTCTGCTACAGTTCCTGCCCGGGCTTCTCTGGATGATAGGCTATAAGCTGTAAAATGAAATAAACCCTCCCTTCCTCTAGTTGCTTCTGGCTGTGGTGTTTATCACAGCAACGGAACACAACCCAAGACACTACCTTTTGACACTTTGAACCATTGCAGTAAACCAGAGCTGCCAGGGCTTGAAGAATTTCCATGTGTGTCCAAGAGCTACACTGCCGAATAGCTGAGATCGTATAGGTCAACAGGAAATCCAAGTTCTGCTCATCCACAACCACCTAACAAGAAAGGAAAAAATACAGGTGATCTAACATAAGTGAGTACACGTTCATCTTTTTTGTACCAAAGCTCTATGTTTGATCAAGATGGGGGATACCTTCTCCTTGCTACAGAGTCTCTATCCCCTTTGATATCTCCAAAGTAGAACCTGGTAGGTCCTGTAACTTTTCCTGGAACTAACCCAACTATAAATACAGATACAAGATTCAATACACTGAAACATCTTAATTCAATTGAATTGATTTAATACATAGAAATTGTTCAACTAACACACAGCAAATAAACATATCTGCTAACTATGTATCTGTCACAATGTGAGGAATACACCAAGAAGATATGACACATTCCTGTTCCTAAGAGTTTATAATCTTCTTGAGAAAGAATGGTCTAATCAAAAACCAATTTATGGACATCCATATTTAGTGTTGTCAAATGCTAGAAAGCTGGTTATGGGCTGTAGACGCCACAGGTGATTTGAAGTTATCCAACTGCCAGTGACACAGAGATGAAGCACATGACAATAGTAAAAATTCAGAAGCCACTTCACATCTGTCTGTGACATTCTGAACTTGGAAGCAACCTCATCTCATCTAACACGCACAGCTACTTACACACCGACATCTACCGCACTCAGCTGGTTACACACCAGCATCTAACACACACAGCAGTTACACACCAGCATCTAACACACGCAGCTGGTTACACATCAGCATCCATTCTCTTGCCTGGCAGCAGGGTTCTGGTTTTATTTGAATGCCTTCCTCTCCTGCAGTCTGAAGGATTCTGGTTGACACAATGCCAAATGATATGCGTACATTCATCTACTCAAGGATTTACTTAGTTTTACAGATGGAGAACTGCAGAACAGACCTTGACAGAAATAACTGTGGACTTTTTATCCTGGGCCTCTCTGTTCCCAAGATACTTGTGGGGTTTTATGTAAATCACAAAAATAATAGTCTTAGGAAAAGGGAAAAATATTGGTAGGAAAGAAATAGGGAATCATGTAATTGTGTTCTGGGATATATCTTGGTCATTCTATTTTCCATGAAAAAAAAAATCTAAGATGTACTCTTAGTAATTGTTGCTTTTTTTGGTGGTACTGTTGCTGTGACTGAACCCATGACCTCATGGGAGCCAGGCCTTGCAAGGCTCCATCATTGAGTTACATTCCCAGCTCAGGGCATTTTGCTTTTCCAAGCTTTTCAAAAGATAGGATAACTGACCTGGGCATGATTGCAAACATCTGTAATCTCAACACTTTAAACATGAACAAAAGATCAGAAGGTCAAGGTCTTTCTCAGGCCAACCTGACCTAAGATCCTGTCTCCAAACAAAACAAAAAGATGAGCCTACCATATGTGCATTCACAATCTGAGTCCTACAGTTGCATACACGCTTACCTGTAATCTGTTAAGTAGAAGATGGATCAGTTGAGACACTTTGCTGACAAGGTGATTCTGATTAAGAGGCACCAACTGACAAGCCCGCACAAGAAGAGCACCGACATCCTATTGAAAAATAAATAAATAAATAAATGCACTGGTCAGCCAAATGACCACCCCAAAGCACAGTCAAATAATGGGAAAAGTATAGTGAATGTTCCACGCTCAGTGAGGAAAAATATCTGAGTGAAAGTTGAGGCAGAAAATAAGGGTTAGGGGAATGATAGAACAAGAACTAGGAAGTACTAAAAAGAAGGAAAAGAACTTTTACCATACAGTACAATTACATAACAAAAGGGCTTCCAGATAGAAAAGCACACACGCTATGGCTAAAAATACCAAGTGAGCCAGACATTCAATTATATTGGGCAAATCAGAAACAACCCTTACATGACTCTTATATAAAATCAGAAAAATTACAAAAAAAAGAAAGAAAAAGAAAAAGAAAAAATAAGAAGACGCTATCCACAAATTACACCAGCTACTGTTGATTGCTAAACAAAAAGGCTCTGAGCCAGGTTAAAAGGCTAGCTTTTTTGACTCCAAAGGTGAAACAAACATTTCCCTGAACCACAAAGAATTTACAATCTAGCAAGGGAGACAGAAAACACAAATAATGACAATAAATTAAGAAGAGAAAGAATTCCATATAAACTCGGTAGTAAGGACTCCTGAAGATGAATTTTAAGCAGAATCTGGAACGGTTTGAAGAATGAACAGACAATAACCAAAAAGCAAATGATGGGAATGGAGTGTGGGAAGCCTTGGAGATGTGAAAAGCCCTCAGGTGCTTGAACAGCAGCAAGCTGCAAAAGACTGCACCCAGGGTCCAAGAGGAGAAAGGGGAGAGAAAAGTGGGAAGGCACACATGTTGCTGTTGCACAAAATATCAAAGCATATAAATCAAAGTTCCCTTAACTTCACTCTTAATTCCACTCTGCTCCCTTTTCCGTGGTGAGCTCTTCTGGATTTTTTCCCTTCATATGTAAATGTACACTTATTTTTAAAATTCTCCTCTCTCCTTGAGCCCCACACTTGTCTCTTACTATATAGACTGTTTTATTAAGCAGCTTGCTTCTGCCATTTGCCAATATACATTGAAAATCTCTAATTAGGTTTACACTTTTATGGGTTTGTTTGTTTTATTTTATTTTTTAACCAAATAGTAGATTCTGGCAAAGAATGGTCTGGACAGGGGCTAGACAGGAGGAAGATCAGTGAGAGACCAGGGGAATAGTCTAGGCAAGAATTATTTTGCCTAAAGCACAGACAATGGGAATGAAGAAGAGAGAGCGAACTGAGAAACATGTTTGAGACAGACTCTGAAGAAATTTAATCCGACAGGCTCCAGGATAAAGGGGAGAAGCAGCGTATGTGCCTTGTGGGTATTTGGGGCGGGGTGGGGTAGAATGAATTGGGGACCGGAGTGTGGGAGCCAGATTATTCACCTTTGAGAGCTATCAAGTTGGAGGTGTTAGTGGGCCATGGGAGGACTGGCTCAAGGACTCAGGGAATTAGTGATATACAAGGTCTGATGTGTATGAGTAAGATTACTCTTGCAGTAGAAGCGAGGCAAACGAGGAGGAGCTAGAGCTAGGACGGAAACAAAACAGAAAACACAGGCACTAAGGCA
>CABHPQ010157561.1:2191-40809 GCA_902168405.1 Peromyscus aztecus
GGGCAGCGGGGAGGGCGCGGGCAGCGGGGAGGGCGTGGGCAGCGGGGAGGGCGCGGGCAGCGGGGAGGGCGCGGGCAGGATACAGTGTGTCTCCTTCTGCAGCAGCCGGCCCGCTTCGCACTGGCTGCACAGCGGCTTCTCGGCCACCACGAACAGAAGGTTGGTGTTGGTCAGTCTCTGCGCGTGGAACAGCCTGGCGGGACGAGCAGAGGGCGGGGCCTTGGAGGCTCGCTCCACCCCCGGGGCCACTGCCCCGACCACGCCCACCAACCAGACCCCGCCCCTCTGGCACGCCCCGCCCCTCGCCCTGCAAGTACCTGCTGCAGTTTCCGCAGTCGATGATGGCGTTGTAGGACGCGTTCACCGAGCCGAAGTAGTACTGGGTCTGTTTCATGACGCAGCTGCTCTCGCGCGTCTCGGGGCTGCCCTCGGCTTCTGCCGGGTCTGCGGGGCCCAGACGCCTCAGCCCCGCCCACAGACCCTGACACGGTGTCGGCCTCAGCTTGGCTCCGCCCTAAGCCCTGCCCACCCAGGGAAGCGGGCGGCAGTTCCCACCCGGGATGTGGATTTGAGGCCGAGCCTCCTAAGTCCTACCTACCTGCCTGGAACCAGCTGTGGTAGATGAGGCCGTAGAGTAGCTGCTGGAATAAGGACCTGTAGAGCACGGGGCACCGAGCACTGGCGGTCAGCAGAGGCCAGTGCCTTACTGGCCTCCTTTACCAACCTCTCCTCCAGGACTCACCAGGCGGCAGCAGAGGTCCACCAGGCTAAGTTAAGGAAGTCTGCAATGGTGGGCTGCAGTGGAGAGAGGAGCATGGACTTCTGTTGCCTCTGGCTCTAGGTCAACCCCAGCTCTCTCTACTGTTTGAGGTGGGGGAGGGGTCACTGTAGGTGGGTCTCCCAACATGCCCCTCCCCATCTCCAGGCATTTCTGGGAACTCACCACAAAGACACCCCGGGGTGCAGCCCCCAGGTTGCCAGGGGGCTGTGGAGCACAGGCTGCCTGATAGTCATAGGATTCCTTCCGGGTGTAGAAGGAGTTATTGTAGAGTGCCAGCATCAGGTTGGCATCCACCTCACTGAAGAATCTGCCAACCTGGTGATGCAGGGAAGGAGCCATGGTCACAGGGCTGGCAGCGCCAAGCCTCTAGAAGGCTCTGAACTATACCTTCCTTCCACTTTCTCCCTGACCCTCACCTGGTCCCACTGATGGTTCTGGTTTGACAGTACCAGGAATCCTCCGTCATCGATGAGGACACAGAGTAGGTCCTAGGAGGTAGGGAAGGGGGAGAAATACGGTGAGGGGCCCAAGCCCAGACTATTTCAGCCTCTGGCAGTCAAACTGTTGAGAGTGAGGGCCTCACTACTAGGTCTGGCAATACTGAAGTCAGGGTAGGGGTGTCAAGATCTAAAGGCAAGCTAGGAGTCACAAGGGGGGACCAAGAAGTTTGGGGATGAGGGAGGTTGGGGTCCAGAGCAGAATCAGAGCACACGCACCTCATTGTTCACCTCGCAGTCCATCTCGCAGTGGCTGCTGGGGCCGCACTGCTGGGCAGAGAATGGGGGCTGTAAGGCGCCAACCAGTTTTCCTCATTTCTGTACTCTTCATATGCTGGTCCCCCGGGTCATCTGCAGCACCCCCTGCCTTCCCATAGGTGCTGGAGCCACTCTGGGTGGCAGGCTTGTTAGGGGTCCTTGGGGACTCCAGAGAGGGCACTGCTGGGTTTACTCCCCTTCCCCTGCCCAAATACCTTCTGAGGTTGGTCCTGATGGGTGCGGTTGCTGGCGAGCACCTTGAACTTTTCGGCCCAAGCCTCTAGGTCCAGTTTGACACCCACCACTGTGGGAGAGAGCAATGGGCTATCTGTGCTACCTGCCTCGTCGGCTTCCTGACCACTGCCTCGTGCCCACCTCAGTCTTAGCATTCACCTGCTGGCCTCAGTGTGCGACGACCTAGACTCAGCTCCACAGCTGTGCTGACGAGGACACCCACTGTATCATTCTCCAGCTCCAGTGGTCTTAACAGGGCTGGGAGGGATGGGTGGAGCAGTCAGGAGAGAAGGCCGGCCATACTGGCCACCCCAAGCTGGGCCCTACCAACCCAGGGCTGGACCCAGTCTAAGCCTACAGCACCCCATACAGCCTTTCTCTTCACACGTCCCTGGTCTCAGTTGAGGCCTCCCACCTGCTGCTGGGCACCACGGACAGATACTCACAGTCCTGGTGCGGGGGCTTGAAGACATAACCATGGTTATCCAGGCTGCGGCGGTAGAAGCTGGCATTGAAGGGTTCAGGGTTCTCTGTCCAGTCTTCGGCTGCCCTAGAGCACCCAGGACAGGCAGAGGTCAGCGGGTGTACAACTGTATGCCACAGGCAGCTTGTGGTGTACATTGGCCTCAGCAGCGCAGAGGCTTCTGGGTGGTAAAGTAAGGGCAAGGTTCTGGGCAGGGAAAGTTGTTGGTGAGTGGGGTTGGTCACTTACTTGTTGGGGAAGACACGTGTGATGCCACCATCTGTGGCAGCAAATACGGCTAGCAGGCTGTACCTGAGGGCAACAGGGAGGTGGGATCACAGGCCGGCCTTCTACTGTGCAAGGCCAGGGCCTGTGAGTCAACCCCAGCCTCCTGCCACACATAGCCACAGCCAGGGTGGTGGTGCATACGTGTTGAGATCTTGGTCCCGCCACACACGTTCCACTAACTGCTGTGTAATGCCCGTGTCCAAAATCAAGTTATGCAGAAGGAAGTTATTGCCTGGAACAGAAGGAAAAGTTGGAAGGACGTCTCTTACTGTAGTTCCCTGTCATTGCTTCTCCCAGTCTCCGGGACTCTGGTGAAAACCTTCCCTATGCCCTGGTCCAGGCCCTGTCTGCTTGTCTCCAGGCTCCTCTGGGTACGGTCCCCTCCCTCCCTTCTCTATGCTCTGACCCCAGGCCCTGCCCAGACCCAGATGCCCTGCCATGTACTCACACTGCTTGGAGTCCGGAGTCACTTTCTCCATGAGCTCAATGAAGTTTTTCAGGAATTCGGTGTTGTTGTCTGAGGCATTCAGGTCCTTACAATACTCTCTGGGGGTGGGGAGGGGCAAGAAGAGTGGGCTTGGGGGGCTGCACAGGGCAGAGGGATCCAGGTTTCCTGACAGGTTGGCCTGGACATCGGCTGAGAAGTCCAGGTTGAGGGGAGGGGCACGAATGTTCGCACGGGCTGTGGTTGCCGTGGGCCTGTAGGCTGCCTGGACCTAGTCAGGCTAGCAGAGTGGACAGAGCCTGAGGGTCTGCTTCCACCCTGGTGGGTTTCCTCTTTCCTGGTCTCGGCCCTGCAGAGCCTGCTCTCTCTTCTGTACAGTTAGACCCAGATGGTGCATCCAAGAGGTCTCAGGAAATGCAAATATCAGTGGCTGACTCCTCCACTTGTATGCTCTACAACGTTCCCATGGCCATGAGGTGGGGTTGAGTACCAGCACTGGCTACTGTCAGTCATCTAAGACCGCATCCTGCCTCTTCCTGGCCTTGTGCCTTTGGGCAGTGCATTCTGGTTTCCTGGAGCTCACTGTTTTCATCCTGCCACAGTGGGGAAGTCAGTAGGAATGTGTGGGTCCTTGGACTAGCTGTGTGTTCTGATTGATGTATTCTTCCCTCAGGGTGAGCAGGCCCTCACCAGGCTCAGGCTCTGGGTCCAGAAAACATGGGTATGGCAGAACCTCGAGAAGGTTCTTGGAGAACAATGTTTCTCTCTCCCCTGATGGATGGAACCATCTCTCTTGCTCAATCCCTTATTCACTCCCCTGCCACCAGGGACCTCCCCAGTGGCCTGTATGTCAGCAACTCTGTGGGTAGTTAAAAAAAAATGTGCTACTTCCCCAGGCCGTGCCAGGACCCATAGTTTAGTGTGGGCACTTGGGACTGGATTCTCAGTCCCTGATTCACCACTGATTCACCTCCGTGCCTTTGTGACGTGCACCCTCTGTGTGGACGTACCCAGTGACAGCCACACAGCTGTGCATAAGGTATACCACACATGTGACATGTGTGTTCACACTGGAGGGTACTTCATTCACTCATCTTATACACACTTCTTCAGTGCTCCTGAGCCAGTTATACAAATGACAGCAAGTCTCTTCCCTCAGCTTCTGCAGTTAAGTCTCACAGACCATTCCCAGTCACTAATGCATACAGCCCACCCCACATTTGCCCCTGACCTCTTGCACATGTACACAGTGACTCACAAGTACAAACATCTACAGAGAGTCCAAAATTTGTGGGTGCATGCACACAACGTGCATACACACAGAGGTTTGGAGTGTCCAGAGCCCCATGTGGCGCCGGGGAGTGCTCTCATTCAAAACCCAGGTCACAAGAGAAGGCTTCAGCGTCAGGAGCCGCCGTGGCCTCCTCAGATGTAGTCCAAGGCAGATTGTGTCCACACTAGGATGCATGTGTGCACATGGAGTGTGGACTCCAGGGTTGGCTCTGGGCTTTGATCCCTCACTCGCCAGGGAAATGTTCCTTAAAGCCTTTGCCCTCCTTCCCACTCCTCAGTGAGCCACCACACCTAGGATCGGCACCGTGGGCACGACCCACAGGGGCTCTGGCTGGCTCAGCCCTCAGACCCACACAAACACTGACACAGGACGACCATGGGGGTGGGGGTCAGGTGGAGGTATGGGCAGGACGCCATAAACCAGAGCAGCAGCTGCCCAGCGAGGGTGTGCTGGGGGGCATACCAGCCCAAGGTAGAAAGGGCTCCTTCCTGGCTGCCTGGGAGGGCACAGAAGGTAGCAGAGACTTCAAAGCCCTCCTGCCCCAGGCCTGGTGGGAGACGGGCTGTGGGCTACTGCTGCCTGGTGCGGCTACATGGCCTGGGTATGCACAGAGCTGCACATACTGGGCTATGTATGGGGTCAGGAGCAACACTGCACAGAACATAGACACACAGAGCTCCAGGCAGCGGTGCAGGAGGTGGGGCCAGGACGGTCAGGGGAGGGGAGGACGCCTTAGCAAGGCCACACGCAAGCTACCTGGGAGCAATGAAAACATGTCCTTCAGACTCAAAGCTGCTGGGGAGCAGGAACTCAAAATCTGCAACAGAAACGGGGGGTTATCCGGCGGGGGCTGGGGAGGCAGGAGGCCAGGGGGCTCAGAGCTGATGGGGCTGGAGGGGCAGGTAGGGGCAAGGCGGCGTGAGGGAGGGGAAGACACCAGCAAAGAGGGGACCCGCCACTTCCACGTTCAGGTTTGAGCAAGAGAGTAGGGAGGGCGAGGAGGGTGTGGGGCCTGTGGAGACTACAGCATCGCAGGAGAAGGGCAGTTATAGCCAATATGTTGCCCGGGCCTGGTCCTCTGTCGGCAGTGAGTCCCTTGGCGTGGCTGTATATGCTTCCATACTGCTGTATAGCACATATACACGGACACACACACACACATATATATATACACACACTGCTATATATATGCATGGTCTGGGGGAGGCGCCAGTCTTGTTCTTATCACATCCATAATGGAAAAACCGCATGCTGAGCTTCCTTTGCCTCCAAAGAGACTTTGAGGAAGGGAATTGGCTTTTGGCTGCGGATTTTGATCTCTCTTTGCCGCAGCTGTTTGCATTTTGGTAGGTCTTGCTTTTGTTCTGTGTCAGGCATCAACATGGCCAAACCGAAAGGGTTTCTCACGGGCACAGACAGTCCAACCAGAGACGGGTGTGAACAGCTGGTGGCAGTTGTGGGTGGTGGTGGTGGTACTGCAGTGCATCGTGGAGGTCTGAGGGTGGGGTGTCCTGGAACCGGATGCTGGGTGAAGGGAAACCCACGGGGCAGGGACTGTTCCACAGTGTGTGGTGAGACAGGGGTGCTGTTGGACTCTGCACACCTGCTTTCCCAGCTGGGGGTACAGGGCACGTGGGGAAGGTCTGCTCTCCTTTCTTCCTAGGAGTAGCCAGGGGGAACATGCTGGGAGTGCCTGGGTGGGTGGTCTAACAGTGTGCCTGTGCCTCAGGCTTATGGGCTGTGCATGTGTGTGGCATGGATGCAGGAGTGTGTACACATGCTTGTCTTTATGTGGGCATGTACTCAGACCTGAGAATATGGCTGTAGGGCTCCACTGTGGCCTCTCTTTTTGCCCAGCTGGACTGGGTTACACTGCTGTGTGCATAGTTTATTTTTTTGAGACAGGGTCCCCTGCAGTCCAGGTTGGCCTAGACCTCCCTTATGTAGCTGAGGGTGATTCTGAACTTCTGATTCTCATGCATACCTTTCAGAGTGTTGGGATATGGGCATACACCATCACGTCTGGTGTATGTGATGGTGGGGACTGAACCCAGAAGTTGGTAAATGCCGGGCAATAGGCACTGTTGCAATTAACTCTATCCTCAGCCCTGTTATGTGCATTGGGGGGGGGGGGGGGGGGCTTGGCTAGTGCAGTTCTGGCAGTCTACCTCCCTATGTTTTTTTAAAAGATGGTCTCTGTTGTCTTGACTAGCCTCCAATTCATGGCAATTCTCCTGCCTGAGCTCTTGAACGTGCCAGCACACACTCGGCTTTCCCTATCCTATCCTCACCCACATCCCAGACTCTTTTCTACCCTAGGGCTTTAGTTATCCCACAAGAGGGATTTTTTACTGTTCCCAAATACTCCCACGATGCACTGCAAAGTTCTAGATATAGGAAGCTTGGGGTGCTTTGAGGGGCTGGGCAGTCACTGGTTGGACTGTTCCTTTCTGATAGGACTGTGAGGCAGGGTTTGGACACAAGCCAAAGGGGAGGGGGGAGGGCTGGGGACAGGAGGAGGAGGAGGAGGAGAAAGAAAAAGGAGGGAGGAGGGACCAGGAGGGAGACTATACTGTTTGTCATGGTACCAGGGCCTTGAAGTTCTAGGGTCAGTGTGTGGGGTGTGAGAGATGGAAAATAAGACAACTCAAGCCAGTGGGACTGGGTATGCGACCCACCCTGACCCAGTGGGACTGGGGTATGCGACCCACCCTGACCCAGGCCAGCAAGGCCAGCTTAATTCCCTTTGTTGGACTAGGCTGGACATGTCCTCCAGGTTTCTTGGGGAGTCCTCTGCTTCCAGGTTGGGGGACAGCCCCATGTGGTTCTTCATGCCCCATGGAGTCAAGTGTTCGCCGGGAAGGCAGCTTTCTGGGTACCAATGGCGGACATCTTCATGTGCCATCCCCTCTAACTCGCATGGTGCTTTGACAAGGCCTGGTGGTTCACCATCTACTGTTCTGGGAACTGACTTGGGAACTTTTCTCTTTGTCACTAGCCTGGTTTCCTCTGGACTGTTTGGTTGGCTCTTGGGATCCAGAAGATCCCACCCCATGCCTGCCAAAGCCTACAGTTCCTGAGTCTGCCTTTATTTCCCCAGGGGAATAGCTTTCCCACACCAATAGACCCTTCCTAGGAACAGCAAGCACCTAAGAGCAGGGATAGCCCAAGGGTCCTTAGCAAGGCAGTGGGAGCAACAGGGCACACACGTTACTCGGGGTGGTCGGTTCGTTGTCCTCCTGTGGCCTGGTTGCCTGTGTGACCCCCACTAAGGCTTCTGAGCCTTGCCACCTCTCCCCTAGAAGGCTGTGGGCTCTGGGTGCTCAGCAGAACCCAGAGGCCTAAGTGCCATCAGAGGACACCTGCGGGGACTTCCTTCTCCTACAGCCTTACATGAGCCCCTGGGGGCCGACTATCAGCTGCATCTCAAGCCTTTTGCAGGGTGGGTGGTGGTGGAGAAGCATCCAGCTCTGTCCCCACTGTTGAGTTGTCTTGGAGGGGCAGAGAAACTGAGGAGGCAGAGGGCTTCCCATGGGGTCCCACAAGAACTGGGGTAGAGGAGGAAGGTCTGGGCCCACGGGACACACTGGAGAACGCTCTGCAGACAGCCCCGGAAGTGGGCTACTGGCTCTAAGAGGGGTGTCAGGATCAGAGGAAAGGCAAGAACTGAGGAGCCAAGGGATGCTGGGAGGGAGCCCCAGAGGGCAGGGGTGTGGCTGGTCCTGGGCAGGAAGGGGGGCAAGCAAGGGCGTGAGGGCGGGTGGGGTGAGGAGAGGAGGGTGCACTGGTTCTGAATATACTTGCCCTTCAGTTTGCTGATTGGCACTGGGACAGTCCACCAAGAGAGAAAGCGAGGAAAACAAAACACAAACACAAAAACAAACGAAAAGGGGAGGGGGAGGGGGAGGGGCACAAACAATATTTTATTCAATGGCTGTTTGAATGAAAATATTGTGTCTCATCATCATACCGAAAGGAAACTTCTTGCAAAAAACGACATGAGAGAGAAAGAGAGAGAGCGAGCGAGCGAGCGAGAAACTCAAAGGAGATGAGCCCCAGTCGGCCAGGCAGGTGGGGGGGCGCCCGGTGGGGCCGGAGCCCCAGCCTCCCTCCCAGTGACCTCTGGCATTGGGCAGGCAGGGCCAGGCCTGAGATCCAGGCCTTTCCAGAGAGGCCCATGGTGAGCAGGCATGCATGGGAGCCACAGGCAGAGGAGTGGGGGAGCCGAGGAGGGAGAGGGAAGGAGAGAGAAAGGAAGAGAGAGATGGTGGGCAGGGGTGAAAGAGGGAGGGGGAGGGGCGGGAGAAGGGTGTAAACCAGGAGTGAGGGAGGAAAGAGGAAGAGAAGGAAGAGAGAGGGAAGAAGACAGACTTAGGGAGAGAGGGCGGGCAGCGGTTCTGGGTCGGGGAGAGGAAGGGATGGAGGAAAAGCGAGAGAGAGATGGAGGGACTGAGCAGAAGATGGAGGGACTGAGCAGAAGATGGAGGGACTGAGCAGAAGGAGAGGCGAGAGGTTAGGAGGAAGAGAGGGAGGGGGAGGGGAGAGAACTGAGATGGTGGGAGAATGTGACTGAAGGAGGAGAGGAAGAGCGGGCAGAGGAGGAACAGAGGACAAGGGACCTTGGGACAGAAGTGGCACCACAGGAGGCACAGGGGAAGGAGAGCAGAAGAGAAGGGGGGCAGGGCGCCTTCCAGGAATGTAGCCCCCAGGAGTGTTCAGGGCAGGCAGGCTAAGAAGGGAAGACACGGGATAGGAAAAACCAAAAACAGTCCTCAACGGAAACCATGAGAGAATGGTCTAGAACCAAATCTGAGAAAAGGCAAGCATGCAGATTTCCACAGACTTTTGAAGGCTGGTTCCCCAGCCTGTGGGCACGCCTGAGGCTGGGCAGACTTGGCAGGAAGGGCTGCCTTGCCGGCAAGCGCGGCTGGCTATGCTGCCTGGGGCCGGCCAAGGGTGCAGGGGCAGAGGCAGGGGTGCAGGGCGCAGGCAGGGGCCAGGCCACTTACACTTGACCTGCAGGATCTGGTCGCTGAGGTTGGCTTGGAGGTAGAAGGTGCTGTAGGGTGGGAGCACCAGCCCCAGGCTGGGGAGGAGGGGAGGGGAGAGCATAGGTCACTGATGAGGAGAGATGGGCCACACTAACGCTTCCTCTCTAGGGCTTCGGAGCCAGAGAGGCCCAAGCTGTGGCTGCCACAACTCCCCTGCACAACTGCATGTCCTAGGAGTTAGCACCTTGGAGGTCTGAGCCCTCTCCTTCCCAAACCATCCTGGAGGCCTCAAAACTACTAGCCCCAAAGTGATTCCCCACCCCACTGCCCACCTCAGCACCCACCTGCCCCACAATCTCCTGACCAACAGGAAGCTTTTTGAGAGGCAGACATGAACCCCATGAGAGCTCGGAGGCAGTATGGGCTGGTTCTGGGGTGTGCCAACGCTCCTGGCATCTCAGAATGGACCACGGAGCAGCTGTGTGGGGCATATGAAGGCAGCCTACGCCTATAGTGCTTGGCCTGCAGGGTGGAGACTGGCTCTGAGGCTGCGATGCTGATTGTGAGCAGTCATGAGAGTGTGGAGATGATCCCCAGGGTGTGGTACCCAGGAGACCCTAGGGTTGGGGGATGTCAGGGGCACTGTCCTGTCCTCAGTCCTGTTCTTCCAGGACCTGCTGCTTGCTCCACGGGGGTGTGGGGGGAGGTCCTGGGGGACCAAATGTCTCAGGGTAAATAAATAGTAAGGACAAGAGGGAGAAGCAGCTGGGTTCAGACTTTGGGGTCACTCGCCCTTCCCTCTCTGCCCAGCTCTGGCTCACTTACCTATAGTTAGTGCTCCTTATAGGCACCCAGGTGTAGTTCCGAATCACCTCATCTATGTACCTCTGGGAGAGGAGGCTGCGTCAGGTTCTTGGGTGAGCAGGCTAGGGTGGGTGGGGGGGGATGGGTGCCCATCCTGATGCCCTTGTTCCCCATCCTCTGCCTTCATACCTCATCCAGGGACTTGACCAATGTTCTGATCTGCTTGTGGCCCTTGTTACCATCAATCATGCTGCGACGGATCTGCAAGGGCCAAAGGTGTGAACCCCCTGCTCCTGTGTCAGCCACCTCCTCCCCCCTCCCTCCTCCCTGCCTTCACCTCACCTCCTCCTTGTTCTCATCTTCCAGCTCTGCATCCAGGAAGTCCAGGGTCACAGGCTCCCGGAAGTTGGTAGTCTGCAGGAAGCCAAATAGGAAATCAGGAGTCCTCCTCTTGGAGGGTTTGCCTGCCACCCAAGGCCACTCACCTGGCTTACCTGGGGTTTGAGATTAGGATGGAGCAACACGTAGCCATTCAGGTCAATAGCAAACACGTAGCCATTAGCGCCAAGCTGTGAGGTAGAGATTGGGGGCTCAGGGGGCTGTGCAGGGATCTCTTAGACTGTGAGCTGCTCTCTCTTCTGTTTCCCATGCTGCTTGCCTTTGGCCAAAGGTCCCCCTCCTGCCATATGGCCCTAAGTCTGCCTCTGAAGCCGGGCTGGGTGCCCCTCATACACCAGCCCCCACCAAGATTGACTAGCCCTGTAGGCAGGCACGCTTCATTTCCCACGGAGGTACCAGCCAGCCCTACCTCTGCCCCTGCACGAGGCCCACGGAGCTGCTGCTTTTGTACCACTGCGGCCCTCTTGTACCTACTGCTTTCTCAAATTATGCTTTCCTGTCCCCATTTCAGTGTCGTCATACAGGAGGGAGAGACTCTCGGGACTCCTGCAGGCCTGGTGGAAGCCAAGTAGGAAGGAGTGGGACCCGGGGACCAGCCTTTGCCTCTGATCGTTTTCTTACTGTATGTGGGATCTCTCAGGCCAAGCAAGGGTTCCACACGGTTCAGGCTTAAACTGTCTCACATTTCCCTCTTCCCCTTGCTTTCAGAGCTGAGACCCAAGTTCTCCAGCCAAGCCGCCATCCCACCCCTTCCCTGGCTCCAGCTTCTGCTTTTTGCTTTCAGGCTTTTGTCTGGAAGAGTTCCCTCTGCTCCCCCTCCCCAGTTCTGTACCCAGCACACTTCCGGGGAGGGCTGAATCTGGCTTGCCCACCTGTCGAAATAATTTGGATGTGAACCTCAAATGGGTTTTATGTTTTTTTGTGTGTGTTTTTTGGTTTTCGAGACAGAGTTTCTCTGTGTAACAGTCCTGGACATCCTGGAACCCACTATGTAGACCAGGCTGGCCTTGAACTCACAGAGATCCACCTGCCTCTGCTTCTCAAGTGCTGGGCTTAAAAGTGTGTGCCACCACCACCTGGCTGGGTTTTATGTTTTTAAATTAAAGAAAAAAAAATCAAAAGAAGGGACTGGAGAGATGGCTCAGCGGTTAAGAGCACTGGCTGTTCTTCCAGGGACCTGGGTTTGATACCCAGCACCCACATGACAGCTCACAACCATCTGTAACTCCAGGGCAGCCAATGTTCTCTTCTGGACTCCACAGGCACCAGGCACACACATGGTGCACAGACATACATGCAGGCAAAACACCCATACACACTGAATTTTTTAAAAATCAAAATAATTATTCTCTTTTATGATATGAAAATAATACGAAATTCAAATACCAGTGTCTACAAATAAAACTTAATGGGCCACTAGGCATGGTGGTGTATGCCTTTAATCCTACCACTTGGAAGGTAGAAGTAGGCAGATCTCTGTGAGGTTGAGGCCAGCTTGGTCAACATAGTGAGCTCCAGGATAGTCAGGACCATATAGAGAGACCCTGTCTCTCAAAAAGCCAACCAACAAAAATGAAGTGAAACCCTGAGGGCCACAGCCATGCCCATGTGTTTACCACTGGTCTGCAGCTGCTTTCACAACACATTATTAACATGGGAAATGGATGTTTGGGTCAGCAAGACCTGCCTGAAACAGTCACAGCCTAGTCCTTCACATGAAGCTGGCTGGCCCCAGCTTTGGATCAACCCCCTTGGGAAGTCTTTCTTGATTCTATGAATTCAGAGGCCCCTGTGAAGGCCCTTCAACCCCTGTGTCTCCTCTGCTGAGCCTGGCTTGTATCACCGTGGGAAGCAGAGCAGGGTAGTGGGGTAGGTGGACACTTACCGTGTAGTTGGGAGTCAGCCTTTTGATGTCATTCAGGGCCACATCGATGCCCATCACACCCAGGATTAGCTGGTTCTGGGCACAAAGGAATGGGACGGTACACTATAATGAGCCAAGTCAGTGGTGGAGCCCCCTGGCCCAGGCCTCACACTGAAGGCCTCAAGGTGCTGACACAGATATTCGGTCTGCCCAGTTTGTGGGGTGTCCTATCCCTCCTCCATCCCCAGACCTGCTAAGGGTATGCCAGTCCCTCCCCCAGATAACCCACTGGGCACCTCACCTTCTTTTCCCCAGGGCCATCCTGTGTCAGGTTGAAAACAGGGAGAGTCCCTGTTACCACCAACCCCAGCCCCTGAAGGGAGAGGAGGAGGATGGGGTCTCCTGTGGCCATTTCTGTCCCCACTCCAGAGTGTTCAGAGGAGGGGCTCAGGCATAGGCCACCTATCATTTTCCTTTACTTGGTCAACAGCAATAAGGGGGCCCTCAAGGGTCTTGCCCCTGTGGGCATGTCCCCGAGGGAGGGCCTCCAGTCCCCTCTTTGCCCACAGGCCTTACCAGCGCATCTTCATACACGTTTGTCCACTGCACCTGCTTGGCTTCCTTGCCTGCCAGGACCATGGGCCTGCCCAGCACATCTAGGTACTCCTGGGTAAGAGGAAAGGTACTAAATGTCCTTCCCCACGCACGCTTTCATCTGCTGTCATGTGCCACAGCAGCCACCAGGGGTCGCTTTCGACCCACAGCAGTGGAAGGCTCTCAGCAGCAACCAGAGGGAAGCAAAAGACTGGGAAGGGCGGCCTCCCCCACAACCTCACCTGTGTGTTGATGCGGATGGCTCCAATGGAAGGGATCTCGAAATAGTAACCTGTAAAGGGAGGAGAGGTGGGCTTGTCTGGTACAGCAAGACCCACAGCGCAGGGGTACTGCCCGCCCCCAGGGTATATCTGCAGCCCTCTGTGTACTGCCACTCCCCCCAAACTCCTTGGTGCTCTCTGCCACTGCCCAGGCACTGTGACCAAGGCTAAGAAGAGGATAGATTGTAGAGGTCTAAGGAAGCAGCAGAGGTGGGGTGGAGGAAGGAGTCTCATCCTAGGACATCAGTAACATTCAGAGTTTACCCCAATGCACAGAGAGATGGACTGGTCAGCAAACAGGTGTAGGAGCAGGACAGGTGGACAGATGGACAGTGGATATATAGCCAGATGGGCAGAAACATGCTTTGTCAGATAGACAAGTAAGACAGCCCACCAAACAGACAAAGCAATGGACAGCCATCTGTATGGAAGGACAGACAGACAGCGAGTGAACACACAGCTGGACATATGGATGGGCAGCTGGCAGCAGGGCATAGCAGGCAGATGCCCTGGTAATGAAACCCAGTGTGGTACCTTTGTTGGTGCAGGCCATCCACTGCAGGGGTGTGACGTCATAGTTGTGCTGTCCTACAGAGAATGTGAACACACGCACCTGTCGGAGCAAAGAGGTGATTGCTGTGGCCACTTGAGGACAGCCCTCTCCTGTCCTGGGCCCAGTTCAGGGCAGCCACCCACCAGGGTTGAGCCTCACCGTCCGGTTGGGCCAATTATACTTCTCAAAGACATCCTGTACACGATCTTCGCCCCCATCCGTGAACATCATGATCATCTTATTGCAGTTAGCCCGAGTGATGTTCGACTAGTCAAGGGTGAACACAGAGTCAGGCAGTCCTTGGTCTCTCACAGGTCCAGGGTAGGGCCTCCCTCCTCTGGCAGGTAAGCTTGGCCCTCTGGCCCTCCTCCCTCACAGTAGGCGGGCTATCTGTCTAAGCTGCCTGTTTAGTGTTAACAAGGCCATCCATCTTTATCTTCCCATGTCACTAATCCTGGTCCCTTGCCCACCCCTGGCCACCCATTTGCCCACCCGGGGGGCTCACATTCTGTAGCTGGTCAAAGGCATACTCAAAGCCGGCCTTGTAGCCTGTGGTGCCCTTGGCCACCATGCCCTGCACGGCTTCCTTGAACACCTTCTTGTTACGCACATTGGCCTGCACCAGGTGTGTGAAGCAAGACACAGGCTGCGCCTTCTCGTTGAACTGTGGGGACAGTGGGGTGGTGAGTGGCTGCAGGCTGGTCACAGTGGACAGCTGTTGCACAAGGCTGATGGTTGTCATGGGAGCAAGTTGGATGGGGGTGAGTAGTTCCCAGCCTGCCTGCCACTTTGGCACTCACTGAGGCCACGTTCACATAGTCATCATCAGAGAGTGTGTCCAGCATCTCACAGACGGATGTCTTCATCAGCTTCAGAGTCAGGCCACTCACGCTTCCACTCCTGGAAAACCAGGCGGGGGCTATGTACGTGTGGGCTCTCAGGTTTCTCCCGCCCTTCCCTCATAATGTTCTCAGGCAGCAGAATCCAACCCTGGCCCCATCCCAGTTCCACCAGCCTACAATGCTCACTCACACATCCACAATGATGACCATATCCTTGGGCGATGAGGCTCCCTGTATATACCTGCGGATGAGAAGACTCAGTTAGGGACAGCACCCCGGGATCCGTGGTTCTTCCTCCTTCTACCTACTTACTGATTCATGTATTTCCATCGACTATGCGCTATATGGGTCAGAGTGGGTCTGGGCACTGGGATTCTATAAAATGCTCTATTAAAAAAAAGACAGTCCTTTCTCGTGACATGAGTGATTTGGTCCCTTATTAAGTAAACAAGAGGTGTGGGGGGCAGGTAATCCCCAGAGGGGCAGAATGCTTCAGTGGCTTGTGTCCTCTGTCCCAGGTAGAGGCTCCACAGAGTCTGGTTGTGTATGAATGGGGGAATGAGGGATGGTCATGGTGTAGGGGGAGGAGGGTAGAGCAGAGGGCAGGGTGTCTAGGGATCAAAGGAGTAGGGTGGGGCTGGCTAACCTGGCAGAGGCTGTATCTACCCTCGGGAACATCTTCACTGGTCTGATCTCTCAGTCCTGAGTGGGTGGGGAGGGCTGGGCAGTGGACGGTATGTGTGGGGGCAGAGGCAGCTGGGCGGCCTGCCTGGGTGATGGGATCCATTTTCCAGTGGCAGCGATGTGTGAAATGAAAATTGGATAGAGCTGGCTGCGCCCTGCTCGGAGGTCTGGATATTGAGAGGGAGGGGAGCAGGCAAGAAATGGGGAGCTGAGGGGTACCTCTCTTCAGCCCCTCCTCGCTCACTCACCAGGGTCGTCTTCGGACGTCGTACAGGTCGATCTTCTTGGGGGCTCGCCATGGTGTGGCTGTGGAAAGAGAGGGTGAAGGAGCCTGATGGACGGGCCTGACTGGAGCAGATGGGCATTACGAGAATGACTTGGTTTACTCCGTGCACCTCAGGATGGGTGGGCTTAGAGATGGAGCAGGATGGGTGCTGGCCAAGGAGACAGGCTGGTGCCTACCTGGATAATAGCGGGTGACTCCCGTGGCACTGCCGAAGACCTGCCACAACAGTGTAGGGTCTTGCCTACGGTTCTCGATGAAGACATTCTCCAGGGCCTCTGTCCAGTTAAGCTCATTGAGGATGACAGTGGCTGGGGGGACAGGGCAGAAGGCTGGGGTGGGGAGTTCAAGGTTTGTCCCCCGCTAGACCCACCTCCATGACACTGATGCCCAAGCCTCCCACCTCAATGGCCTCCTCTACTTTCTGCCTGCCCAGACTTTTATTTTTCAGGATCTCACTTGGGGCCATACAGCTCCCTAAGGAAGAATTTCTTGCCCCTCCTCCTCCAAATCATCAAAGGAACCTCTCAGCCTACCCCTCAACCAGGCCTCAATGAGCAAGCAGGGCTGATGTGGCTTGTGGCCCGTGGAGAAAGGCCGCCTGGGTGGCAGGGAGCTGGGAGCTGGGCCCCCATACAGCATGCTGCCTGGAGCCTGAGGCTGGTCCCCAGGGAGCTCACCCACTCAGCATGCACTCCAGGCTGCAGCCACAAGAAAGCAATTAAGGGCCTGCTGATGGGGCTGGAATTATTCAGCTATTAAGGTACCTGATAAGCTGGAAGCCACTCAGCTCCATGATTAATCAACTGGGGCCAGGAGCAGGCAGGGGCAGAGGTGGGGGCTGTGGAGAGGCAGGGGTGGGGCCAGGATCCTATTCCAGCACAGGCATGTGCACGTGCACACACATGCACATGGACATGCAGCCTGCACCCTTGGCAGGTATTCCTGCCTCTAACCTCTGCTTC
This sequence comes from Peromyscus aztecus, assembly GCA_902168405.1. NCBI lineage: Eukaryota > Metazoa > Chordata > Mammalia > Rodentia > Cricetidae > Peromyscus > Peromyscus aztecus. The sequence goes on from CABHPQ010157561.1 coordinate 18,712, forward strand.
CAGCCAAATGTAGGAGCCCTATCCCCTTACCCCCAAACCAGCCTACCCAAGCAATACAATCGCTGCCATGGGGGCACACAGGAGATCTTATATGCCACCTCCGGTTACCCATACCTTCCATTCCCTAACCCCTGTAGTTGCACATGAGTGACCCCTCCCTCCTGCCAGACCCACCCCTCCACACCCTCACAGTGTTAAGACTGCTCTCTACCCTGTTGAACAACCTGGGTGACATTCCTATCCCATAACTCAGGGTGTCCGTCCTTAAGTCTACCGGATGTGGGGGGGCACATGTTTTTAATGTATACCCTGTACCAGTCCTTGAACAGAAAACAAAAACAAAAACAAAAACAAAACAACCCAGGAATGGGACACCTGCTTCAGCCAGGCCTCTGACTTCCGTATTTCTTCCTAGTTTCTTTCTGTCTTCCCAGGGGGAGCTCTGCCACTACACCCTCCATGATCGCCGCCAGAGATCTCAAGTGACAGCCAGAGAAGGCTCTCTCAAGGCTTTGATTCCCTCAGAACAGATGAGCTGTGCTTGACAGCCTCCAAAGGCTCTGCCGGTGGCCCTGCCAGGGGCCTGACCCCCTCACCCACCCCTCACCTCACCCACCCCGCACCTCACGCACCCCTCTGGCCTCCCTTTGTGTGCGCGGGCCCTGCCGTGTGCCTCTGCCACCGAGCCTTCTCCTTGGCTTTTCTCCCCTCTGTCGTCTCTGTGGTTCCCCTTAACTGACCACACTACGAATACAAAACCTATTTCTATCATTGGCTCTGCCTATTGAACTCTGTGTTACGGTCCTGTTTCTGATTTAGAAGCCTAGCGAGTTGAACACTTTCTGTTTTTCTTTTTAAAGAAAAAAATGAAGTGAGGCCCTCAAATGTTTCACATAATGCCATTTGTCTTGTGAGTCTGCCAGGGATGCCTGTCTATCACCGGGCCTCAGTCTTTCTGTCTGAGAAACTTAGAAGACCCTCAGGCTGCCAGCGGAGGGGTGACCCCTGCTCTGGGTGGGCTGTCCCTACAGACATCTGTGACCACATAGACATATCGGCAGGACACACCGATGCAAACACCCCCACATGCACACACCCCTATACCACACCCATGTGCACACACTGTCAGATCACACTGAGTTGGGAAATGGGGACCATGCCCCCTCAGGCAGGCGATTACAGATTTAATTAAAAGTGACACAGTAAATAAAAAACATATAAAATGTAATTTGTGTGGGTAGCGAGGGGTGACTGGGGAGGGTGGTGTGGCTCCTGTTTTAATTAGCGTGCCTGCCTGCTTGTGATAGTGCCCCTCGACCGGCTCAAGCAGGTGGTCTCCGTGCAGCCTGCTGGTGGGGGAGCATTTCCCCCCACCCAACCTGAGGTCACCCAGAAGACTTGGCTGACGTTGCGGGTGGCGGGGGGCTCCCTGGGACACCCTAGGAGTCCCTGCTTTCTGAATCTATACAGCAGCTCCGCCACCTCCGCCCTCAGCTCCCCAGCCTCCCAGCCTCCCAGTCCGGTGGATTCTGAGCCTGTCCTATGTCAGGTGCTCAAATAGTTGAGTCAGAACCAGGGCCTTCGATCTACCGCTGCAGGGAATTCCTGAGGATTTGGAGCAGTGTAGAGAGCCGAACACCAGATGAGTAGCTTCAGCAACAGACGGAAGGTCTAGTGACCTCGTCACCCTGCTGTGCAAAGCTGCCCTGTCCCTGGGGCTTGGAATCTCAACTACATTTTCCCGGTCCCGCTTCACCACACCCTCTGGCTGCTCCAGGCTAGAAACGATTTCCCACTCTCCAGCTCTGTATCACAGAGCCGAGGGGGTTAATCAGGTCTGGGTCTGTTGTTTATGGCGGGTGGTTTTCTGTCCCTAATCTCCGTGCCCATCTTATGCTAGGGTCTCCCAGACCCTCCTAACAGAGTCAGAGAAGGGCAAGGATAGCGAGGAACTGCTTTGAGGGAATTCAACCTGGCAGCGAGAAGCAAGATATATGCGCACGGATGTGTGGGACCAGTGTGCACAGAGGCTTGAGCCCACACCGGCAAAGCTAAGAGGCTGTGTTTCCAGCTGAGAGTGCTGAAGGCCTGGATGGGGGTCAGAGAAATGAACTTTTATGGCCTTGAGTGCAGGGGGCTGGCTGGAGACAGGTGGCACTAGCCTTCCATCTCAGGGAGCTGGGAATGCTTAGGAAGTGGGCTTGCGCCCATGTAGGGGGAAGGGCTGTTTCCACCCCCTCACACTCACAGCCTTTGTAGATGTCCGTGGGGATCTGCACAGCCGTGTATGAATAGTTGACTTTGTTCTTGAAGTTTGGGTCCTCCATGAAGTCCAGCCTTAGTGTGCTGGTCTTGGATCCCCTCTCCACGTCTTCACCCTCAGGGTCATCCTGCAGAAAGCACCCCCACCCGCGTCAGGGCTGGAAAATGGGGAGCAGGTTGGTTAGGTTTGCAGGTGAGGACGGGAAGGGCCAGAGTCCGGGAGAAAGGGTCATCTTAAGGACAGAGGTTGTTGCAGAGACAAGAGACAGATGGAGAGACATGGGGAAACATGGGCATAGCAGAAGGACCCCTCACCCAGAAGGCTTGTGGTTTTACCTGCCCTTGCCTAACGCAGCCACCATTCATTTGCCAAACCCCAACTAAAACCAAAGCCAAAACGACCCCTTCTCCACAACATTGAAAAGCAACTGTCAGTGAAGGAGGCAAACGGTAGAACCAGTTAGAAGTGGGCTGCGGACTTCTACTTCCAAGGACACGCCTTGTGCAATTGTAGTGAGGCCTCCGTAGCTCTGCACCCCCATACTCCCCACCAAGTCCCACCATTCCTTGCATGCAGGCTCCTTGGTACAAGAAAGAGAGAAAGAGAGAGAGAGAGAGCACAAGCCAGCCCTAGCCCCATCTGGAGCAACATCCCCTGTAGCAGGGTAGCTCTAGAGCTGAGTGGAGGCTAGCACAGAGACCAGGTGACCTCCAGAGGGAGGGTCCACCATGCCTGCTAGCAGCAGGACTGTAAAGGCCCCCGTGGATTTTCTAAAATGAGCTGCAGCCGCCTGACAGGTGCCAATTATGGTATCTCTCGGCCAGGCAGGCTGGGCATGCGCTGTGCAACACCCCCCACCGCCTACTACCACAGGCTGGCAGGGGATGGGGCTGCGGCTACAGAGTGGATGCTGCAGCCCATGGGGGAGCAGGCTCCAGCGCAGGTGTGCAAGCATGGAAGGAAGATGGTGGAGAGAGGACAGGGGGAAAGAAGAAAAAGCCAGACAGGAAGGCAAAGGAGACACGTGGAATGCTCCATACACTCCCACACCCTCTTCCCACCCAAGACCCTTTTGACTATGCTTGGCTCAGGCTCCATTCATCCTCTCTTCACAATGGGTCTCCAGAGCTGCTCCTCCGCTGCTCCCCATGGCCCAGACATACGCCTCTTTCTGTGTTCCAACCTCCAGGTTACTGCCCAGGCTGTTTCCTTTCACCAGGCCATATCCTAGGCACAGCTCTGAAGTGCCCTGGGACAATCCCTTTCCCTTCTTTCCAACAAAATTCAGGCTATTGTCCTTCATGCCCTTCACTGGGTACACCCACCTCCTGCTCACTTTGGGAACCCCTAAAATGTGCTCGGTAAAGCCAGAGCCGGCAGCAGCTGAACACACAGGATGGAGTAGGGAGCCAGCGGTCTGGGAGGCATAAGCCACGTACGCTCCACTTAGAGGGAGAGGCGTGGGAGAAGAAAGCCCCCCAAATGTCAGCGGCAGATGAAGGGCGCTGGAAAATTTAATCTTCCAACTTTCCCAACTAATGTGACATTTGGATTCCATTCTGATAAGCTTTCAGCTGGCGAACTTTTCCTTCCTTCTCTTCCCTTACCCCCACCTTCTGGCTGGTAATTTAAAAGTAAATGGTCTAGAAAGATCTCTAACTGTACCTCTGGCAAAGATTAAAAAACAAAACAACACAACACAACAAGCTTGGGATTTGGTGAGTGTATGCAGTTATTTATGCCGGGCCTGGGGGCTTCTGGCCTCACTGACCCTAACCCAGCCCCGCCTAGAACACTGCTTCCTTACTGGCTAGTTCCAATCCCCCTGCAAGGACTGGGGGGCAAAGTGAGGCATTTGGAGCCAGGGTTGGGGGTCCTGGATAGAGCTGGGGGCTGCTGGGAGGAGGGAACAGTGTCCTGGTCCGGATTTGGGTACAAAGCTGTCCAGGGAGCCTCTTAGTGCCACCCCGAGCCCCCGAGATCGGTGCAGTGGGCAACTGCAGTCTCCTGCTTTATATTTAATGTACTGATTGCTAAAATTACAGCCCGCTGCCGAGGGGGGTAAGGAATTAGATTCAGGGTCTAATTAAAGGTTCGCTCTTCATTTGAATTTCAGATTCCAGCTTTAATTTTAGCAACTTCTCCGGGAGCCACGGAGCTCAGCCAAGGGGAAGCGCACCTGCTTGAGCCCACCCCCTCCCTCTCGGCCCCCTGCCCTCCCTAAGGTTTCCTAGGCCAACCTGGCGCTGTGGCCTCCCGCACAGGTATCCTTTCTAGCCCTCCCACCTCCTGGTGCCATGGGCTACCTCTGCTCAGGCCGGGAAAGCCTCCAGGCCTCCAGAACCGAGAAAGGAATGCTGGACCTTGGGTTTCTGCTATCAGCAAGCACAGGTCAGTACTATACCACTGTGCCACCCCGGTTTACAGTTGGGTTCAACCACTGTGCTTTGGAGTCAGACACTGACAAGTTCTCTGAACACTATCTACTCCCAAGTGCTTGAACCCACAGACACTCTTGTTTTTCTCTGTAGCCTTTTCTTACCCCATAGTCATCCTCACTGAGCCCTTTCATGACGGGGACCTCACTACCTTACAAGCCAGCCCAAACAGACCTACGCTCATGGGATATGGAGACAGAGTGGCGTCGGCCCAGCGCCACCACTCCTGGGAGGTTATGGTTGAGCCTCATCTGAAAACAAATGGAGGCGCTCCGCTGCTTCTGCGTCTTAGGTCACCAAGTGATGCACGATTAAGCACTGAGGGTGAGGCCAGGCCATGAGTCCTCTACACAGCCTGATGCTACGTTCCCTGAATCACAGGGAAGGGAGTCTCCACTGTCCTGGGGAGGGGCTTAGATGTCACTATGTCTCACACTCCCACGCGCCTTCCTCCAGGAAGGCCCTCCGGACTACTCCCCCTCCCCTATACTCCCGTGGTGCTCAGAGAGCCCCTCATGTCAGGACTGAACTGTCCTGATGTCCGACACCTTACCACCCTGCCCAGCCTGTTCCACATCGTGCTGGGAAGCTTAGCCCACAGTGGAGATGAAGTCACAGCCCTGGAGGGTTAAGGACCTCTAGGGAGTTGTGGAAGGTGAGAGACTGACCCACCACAACTCAGAACGGTTGAGTTCAGAACGGTGAGTGCTGAGTCTTAATACCCATTTTACACCTGAGACCACTGTGACCCAGAAGAGGGAGTGCGGCTCTGGCAGCTTCCTGTCCTCTACGGCAAAGCTGGGACACTTACCAGTTCAGCATCAGCCTTGGCATCATAGTACATGATGTCTTCCTCCTGGTGATGAGAGAGAAGCCTCAGTGCTCATAGCTCAGGGGCTCCCAAGATGCAGCCTGGGCCCTTAGGTCCAAGGCCTAGAACAGATCTTTGGATTCCTCTAGGACTGATACAGTCCCCTCCTCCAGCCAAAGCCACCCCAGGAGAAGCGGGATGAGTCAGTGCTGCTGGTGCCCTGCCCCCCCCCCCAAGGCTTATCCTCAGGTTCTTCACACTCTCTAGAAGGATGCTGTGCCCCAGGTTCCCCTGACACAGGGTACCAGGGTCTTGCCCTGCAGGCTGGGTGAGGGCAGGGTCAGAGCCAGCTTGGCTGCTGAGAGGCTGGCTGAGGCAGGACCAGGGAGTGAGGAAGAGAGAGAATCAGAGCAGAGCCTGGGCACCCGCGAAATAATGACTTCACACTGCATCTTCCAATTTCTTCTATTAAAAAGCCTGCTCATTACGAGCATGTACTTATTAATTATCTGTGATTTGTTGTGAAATGCAAAGGGTTTACACAACAGGAGCAGGAATAAACAAAGCTGGGCCCGTATGCCTGCCTGTGGCCCTCACTCACATGTGCCTGCCTGCCCATCCTGGCCCGTGCCTGCCTGTCTGCCGCCTGGGTTCTTGGCCATCTGCACGTCATAATCACCCGCCGCCCCGGGGACCCGTAACACAAACGGGCTAATTTCATGTTTAATGATCTTTAATCAGAACCGAGTGCAGCTGACAGAGGCCGCCAGAAGGTGAACCTAGTGTCAGCAAGTGCCACTCGCACAGAAGGGGCCATCCCACTTTGCCCCATGGGCTCTAGGGCCAGGGCCACTGTCCAAGTCACTCTCTCCAGGTGCTCCTCGGCGGTTTTATGCAACAAAATGCTTTAGTGTTGCACCAGGGGTTCCTTACACATCTGGGGCTGTTTCTTTGTGGCCTGATCTGTTCCAAGGACCTGCCTGCAAAGCAGCATGCACAGAGCCAGCTCTCACTCCATGAGGGGTGGAAGTCACATAGGCCACCCTGCCCAGCCAGGGCCTGGTTAGGGCATACTGTGTGACCTTAGGGTTGGACCACTCTCTCTCTGAATCTCCTTATGCCTCCAGGGAAGAGTTTGGCCAGATGCTGGGTCTGTGGCTAATGGTTGCAGATGGTCTGTATTTGAAAATGTTTAAGGCAACAGTCTCAGGCTGTCTTCTTCGGGGGTTCTGGGGTTACATACAGGCTATTGGCTGGACACAGTGCCATAAGTCAAGCATTCTGAATCAGTGACTGAATGCCCGGCACAATGCTGGAACATGAATATTAGGCCAAAGGTAACTCAAGAGGTGTCTACTATGTGTGGCACACACAGAGAGACAACAGGCTTTATACCCAGGCGTCAACCTGCCCTCCCGACTCATCTCCAGCCTCATCCAAACTAGCTACCCACCTACCCATCCTGGAAGACAGGCCTGGGTGGGGGCTGGGGCAGGGCCCAGGCTCCAGGGGGCTCGGCCTTTCCCTGTGCCCGGCTCACACAGAAGCACATAATGAAAGCTGACATTACATCAAACACAATAAGGAGTTTCGGTTGATGAAGATCATTCCTGAACACACAAACCCATTAAACTAGGGGGAAAAAAATATCAATTCAACACACTCGCAGGCGAAAAGAAAATGTGATTTGTTATCTAAAAGGGGGTTATAAACACGGTTCTGATGCTCTTTCCCTCCGTAATGAAAACAGGCGGGCGCGGTGGGAGGACTGCAGATTACAACCTGGGGCTTCACGGGCCAACTTTTTAGGCAAACCTCCTGCAAGGACAGGAAAGGGCGTGGGTGGGGGCCGGCCACTGCCAGGCTGTGGAAGGGGGTCAGTCTGTGCCCTAGTCATCCTTGGGATGCCCTGGCGCTCACAGGGGCCACCTCTTCAGCAGTTCCCACGTTTCTGTTTGATTGTCCTGCTGTTTCACAGTCTCAGTGGAAGATACAATGTTGGTAGAGCATCAGAGATAACGGAAAAAACGGCCCACAGGATTGTCAGGTTCCGGCAGCCTACGGGTGGGGCCCAGGTTATCTACAGTCTTGCTGCCCCTTGCCTTGGCTGGTAGCCTTGGCAAGGCCACGTGTGAAAATACATGGTAAACACAGCTGTGATTGCTATTTGTGATGCAATACGGAGCTGAGTGCGGCAGGAGAGTCATCGCAGTGTGCGGGAGCAGGTCCTTGGGAAGGCTTGCAGCTGCTTTTACCAGAGCGGCACCAGAATGTTGGCTTTAGTGACTCATGTCCTGGGTTAAACAACAAGGAGGCAGACGAGTAAGTGAGCGCAGGGGCCTTGGAGAAGGGTCTGTGGGTCAGACTTTGACCAGGATATTGGTAAGCTCTCATCAGTGAGTACATACAGACTGAGTAAGCTGGGTGTGCTGGCACATGCCTTTAATCTCAGCACTTGGGAGACAGAGGCCCAAGGATCTCTGTGAGTTTGAAGTCAGCCTGGTCTACATAGCGAGTTCCAGGACAGCCAGAGCTACATAGTGAGACTTTGTCTCAAAACAAAACAAAACACCCCAAAACACAAAACCAAAGGTACCAGCTGGTCAGATTTGCCTCAGGAGGCCCATGACGATTTTCAGGATCCACCCCCATGTTGTTAATAATGCAAGGATGCCTGGTAAGATCATGCAGCGTCAATGAGCTTTGCATCCGGGTGTCCACCACCCACCATAAAATCCAGAATCTTGAAGAGGACAGAGAATATCAGAGGCCTTTCCAGGAGGTCAACCCACAGCCCACATGAGGGGCTGAGTGTGGAAAGGACCCTTGGGTGATGTGAGATAGGTATTATTCGTGTTGAATGTTTCCCGAAGACTTGCCTCTCTTCCCTCCTTTCGGGCCTTGTTTTGCTCAAGCTTGGCAAAGGGTGTGGAAATCGCCTCCCCGACTCACACACGATCCCCACCAGGAACCTGTATACATCGGTGAGGGGCAGGACTCAGTGTGTATGTGCATGCATGGCATGTTTGCTCCTTAAGTAGGAGCCAAGCCTGAGAGGACACGAAGGGTGTTCGCAGCTGTGGAGCAGGGTGAGGAAGACAGTCTGGGACAAGTGGGATAGAAGGCTGCCATGCAGATCTGGTGTTTTGTAAGGCAGCTGCCAAGGCTGTCCAGACATGACTGTCACCTGCCCACCAGCCCCCTGTGCAGAGCCCAGGCAGCTACCCAGCCTTACCAGTGAGGTCAGGTGGCCTTCCTTCCATGACCTACTGCCAGCTCAGCTTGACCAAAAAGGACTTTTTTTCTGAGAGCCGTCTGTTGCTGGCTTGGTAGAGACAGGTGGTGAGCACTATGGCTGGGTTGGACCCTCAGGCCAGGGGGGGCCACCTGTCTGGTCCAGCTGGCTCTTCAGGCCTTAGTCCTGAGACTTCACAGGTCTCTCTTCAGATTCCCTAGGTAGAGTGACCTCCCCCATCAGACAGGCAGGGCCATCGCCTCCACCAGACTCCCAGGGTATGCTTTATCACCTATCGTATGTCGAGACCAACGGCCTGTCCTCTCTCGCCTCTCCCCGACCCATGCCCTGGCCTAGATCCACCCTGGTGGTGGCTTAGGTGGCAAACAATGTTGGCACAGTGTGATGTTGGCACCAGGCACAGTCTAGCAGGTGGCCCATCTTCATCTACCGTTAAGTGTTATGGGTATCAGACCACCTGCTGCCTGTCTGTGTGGAGCCATGGGAGGTACTGCCTGCAAGTCAGGGCCAGGGTCTCTCTAGTATTCCCAAGTCTGGGTGATGGTTACTGGTTCCTTGACCCTGCCAGGATCAAATGTGTAGGGTCATGGCCTGGAACTAGATGGTGTTTTGTTTTTTGTTTTTTGTTTTCCTCCATTCATTGGCCCCTTGATTGTATCTCAGCTCTGGTGCTGTGGACTCGAGGATCCCTGATGTCCCTGGCTGGTGTCATGGGGTATGTATGTGTGCGTACACAAGAAACCACAATTGTCTGTTCCCTGCTCTGTGCTGTCCACTGTGAGACCCACACCCTACTAACTGTGCAGCGAATTCCAGTCTAGCTCCATAAGCCCAGTTCCCTTTCTGTGCACACAACTTCTGGATACCACCATGCTCCCCACTCCGAAGTAAGAAGAGCATTCCTGGTCACTTTGCCACCAGAGCATTGGGCTGGGCACAAGGATCCGTGGGAGATGGCACTGACACAGGTCTGGCTGGCTGTCCCTGATCTGAAGGAGTCACGAGTGAGGCAGACAGATGGGACACTTGCCTGGGTACTGTCTGTGATATAGAGGTACAAAAGGAGGTGCTGTGAGCGGTGGGTAAACAACCCTAAGGTTGGGGCTGGAAAGGGGAATCCTGGGCTTTGCCCTGTGAATTTAGGGGTCAAGAATGCTCCTGGGTGCCGGGCAGTGGTGGCACACACCTTTAATCCCAGCACTCGGGAGGCAGAGGCAGGTGAATCTCTGTGAGTTCGAGGCCAGCCTGGGCTACAGAGTAAGTTCCAGGAAAGGCGCAAAGCTACACAGAGAAACCCTGTCTCGCAAAAACAAACAAACAAACAAACAAACAAACAAAAAACAAAAAAAAAACAACCAAAAAAAAAAAAAAAAAGAATGCTCCTGGGAGAAGGCCGAGCCTGGGAAGGGACCTGAGCTTGAGGCTGGGATTGTGACATGGGTCAATTGTCTCTTCTGAGCATGGAGGAGGAATATGACTCCCTGTCGGTCACCTTCTCAAGGTCACTAGGTTTCAGGGTGGGTTTTATGCTTGCAAGGGACAAACTACATCCTTCCCCCACCCAGCCACAGTCGCCGTAAGCCCTGTCACAGACGGTCCCTGCCAGCTCTCCCTAGCAGTGCTGGCTGGCGGGTGGGCTAATGGGCCACCATTAGAACTAATGCCTCTCAGCCAGGCCGTTGCAGCAGCGACAGATCTTCATGGGGACAGCAGTGACCTTGCAGCTTGGAGACAGGTGACACAGCCTGTGCACCCGAAGATCTCAGGCAGGTGCACTGATGGGCTGGGCGACACAGGGAAGGGGGCATTGGGCACAGGTCCTGTTTGCTCTGTGACCACATTTGCAGCAGCTCAGGTCAAGCAGGAGAGTAGTTAGCCAGAGCCCACTTCTGCTTCAGCCCAGGGCAGTTGCAGGCAAGGCAGGCATGGACAAAGATGCTCCATATATCACCGGCTTAGCATCCATGCAGCCCGGTGAACATCTTCACCCCTCAGAGGCCATGCTGAGCTGATAGGCAGCACCAGCATCAGCTAGCCAACGGGTAAAATGAAGCCCTTTGCTTGTGTCTCACACAAACTATGGTCCAGTGATATAGGAGTGGCTTTTTGTTTGCTTGTTTTCAAGATGTGTAGCCCTAGTTGTCCTGGATCTGTAGCCTTGATCTGTAGACCAGGCTGGCCTTGAACTCAGAGATCTGCCTGCCTCTGCCTCCGGAGTACTGAGATTATAGGCATGCACCACCACCACTCAGCTCAGAGTGGGTTTTTGAGCAGCATCTCTCAGGGCTCTTGGGTATCCCACATTCTCCCAGGCATCCTTAGTGCCCACCCTGGCCCAGAATTAAGTGGAATTGCTGAGATCCATGGACCAGAGGCCTGGCAGGATGGCACTGGGGGATACACAGGTTGTTCGTTTGTTTGAGGACCCTGGAGGAGGAACAGGTTTAGAGCTGTGGTGGCCTCTGTCTCTCCATCTCTGGGGCTTGGACTGGGAGGGAAAGAAAACCAAGAGAGGGCGGGCTTCTTGTGCCTCTGTTTCTCCACTCCAGCCCTGCTCAACATGCTTGCTCATGGGAGAAAAGAAGCCTATAGTCAGGAAAAAAACCCAGGAAGAGGAGAAGTGGAGGACTCCTGGATACTCAGAGGACAGAGGGAATAATGGGCTGAGGAGAGCGAATAGCTTAAGATGAGCATTCTAGGAGGAATGAAGGGGATTCCAGGCGGAGGGCAGCGGAAACAAAGGCCCAGGGACAGGAAGGGACTCCAGAGGTATTCAGTATGGTAGAAAGGAAGGGCCGAGAAACAAGGCTGTGGAAGGATGCAGGAGTGGACAGACAGCTGGCCTGAGTGCAGGCTCAGGGCTGGGCAGGGCAGGTGGAACTGTGAAGCAGGGGTTATCTGGATGTGGCAGCAGGGTCTAAGTGTCAATTAAGAGCCACTGTCTGTCTGTCTGTCTGTCTTTACTTTTTAATTTCACACATACAAGTGTTTTGGTTGCATGTATGTCTGTACCATATGCATGCCTGATGCCCGGAGAGGTCAGAAGAGGATTTATAGACAGTAGTTAGCTACTGTGTTGGTTCTGAGAATTGAACCTGGGTCCTCTGGAACAGTAGCCAGTGCTCTATTGGGGCAGGGGTGGGGAGGGGAAGAACACGCATGTGGTGTGTACTCGTGTGTGTGTGTGTGTGTGTGTGTGTGTGTGTGTGTGTGTGTAGCAGTCACGTGCTACGGTGCAGGTGCAGAGGCCAACTTGTGGAGTCAGTTCTCCCTTTCTACTTTAACATGGGTTCTTGGTATCAAACGGAGGTCTCCAGGTTTGCACAGTAAGTGTCTTTACCCATGGAGGCATCTCTCTACCCACCCATTTCCATTTTTGAGACAAGGGTCTCATGTAGCTCCGTCTGGCCTTGAACTTGCTATGTGGCTAAAGCTGGCTCCTTACTCTCCTGCTTCCATTTCCTGAGTGCTGTGGGCATGCACAGTCATGCCTGACTGAGAAGGGAGAGGGCTGTGGTGGAGTGGGTAAGAGAAGGGTTTCTCCTGGGTTCTAGGGAGCCTAGTTAATTTAGGGGGTGAGAGTCACTAACTTATTTGTTCATTGATTTTTGTTTTTTCGAGACAGGGTTTCTCTGTGTAGTTTTGGTGCCTTTCCTGGAACTCACTCTGTAGCTCAGGCTGGCCTCGAACTCACAGAGATCTGCCTGCCTCTGCCTCCCGAGTGCTGAGATTAAAGGCGTGTGCCACCACTGCCCAGTTTATTTATTCATTGCAAAATATCATCTTGGGCTAGGTATAGTTCATTGATAGAGTGTCCAGCATGCTCAAGATCCTGGCTCCCGTGAAAGAGAGAGAATCAGATAGAGGAAGAAAGAAAGAAATCAGCCATTGTCCCCAATTCCATGTACCATGTGACCTCCTTGTACCCAACATCCACCAAGTAGTGAAAGACGCTACCATGAGGGCAAGGGGAGGGCAGTCTGAGGAGACAGAGCGTGAGGAGCAGGTTTGGGGTCTGGGCCACAGAGCCGAATGCTTGGGAACTGACAGCAGTTGTAAATCTCCACTACCAAAGGCGACCTTGACAAGAAGGGGTAACAACCCCACGCTTTTGGGGTACATGGGTCTAGATCAGCTTGGTTCAGAGCTAGAAGGAGGCAATGTATGTTCCACTCTCATCCTATACATTAGTCTCGAGATCCTGGGGGCAGCTCTTGGTGCCTCTCTCTGCCTCTCCCTATGTTTAGCAAGGAGACTACTAGGAACCGTGGCCCAGGCCCACGGAGCCCTGTTAAGTGGTCTGGTTACTGAGGGTGCCATGGCTCCTGGTCCCAGCCTTGCCCTAGTCACACACTGACCTGACAAGAGGGGTCAGGAGTGTACAGCTCCAGCCAGGAAGCGGCTGGTACAGCTGCTCTGTCTTCTCCGAGCCTCTGGGCCCTTTACACCCTGTGCCCTGTACTTGGCCTCAAGGTGTTTGAACCTTCTGTGTTTTCATGGTGAAAGGAAAGGCTTCTGTGACTTTGGCCGGCCAGTCCCTGGGACCCAGCCCGAGGATCTCCTAGAAGGACAGACTGCTGTTCACAATCAAGAGGACACAGACAATGCTCTTTCTCAGGGCCTCTTCTGGGTCATGACACTAAAATCTCAGATGAGTCCTGGGGTCAAGAGGCCCTATGACCCTGGGACTCTCTAAGACTCACGGAATCTTCTTTGGGAAGGGCCATTTTAACAAAGCTGTCTACTCATGGGCCAACCCATGAGTCATGTCACTCTGGAGTGACAGAGGGTTTATCTCTACATTGTATTCCCCAACACTGAGGGTTGGACAAAGGATTCTGTACTCCAGCAGTGCCCTTTGAGAGGGTCTGTGCAGCACACACTCCCCACTCTGCATGCCACCCTAGCTCAAGGTGTCATATCCTGGGTGCTGGAGGGTGGCATGTGGGTTTTTAAAAATTACATTTACTTTTTGTTTATTGTGTGTGTGTCTGCATGCACACTTGCCACAGTGCATGGATGGCGATCAGAAGGCCACGTGTGGCTTCCCTCCTTCTACTAAGTGGGTCCTGGGGTTTGAAGTTACCATGCTAGAGACAAGCACCTTTATCCGCTGAGCCATCTTGCTGGTCCGACATTTGCTGTGGTTCTTACCTTGATGTTGTCCTGCCAGCGGTGGGCTTTCTGGAAATTCTCGGCAGCGTCAGCCAGTCTCTGAGGGACAGAGCACACGGAAGTCAGAGGCTGAGGCAGGCTGCCTGCTCCATGTCCACCCTGAAACCCTCTCCATGCCCAGTACTCCCAAGGACCACACTGACTCAGGGCCTCTCTCTGACAATCGATCCTCAGAAATCCCTTAGCCCAGATAGTGGCCAGCTCGTAGGAAAGGACACCTTAGGGAACACAGCTGGATCCCACAGGACACAGGAGGTCTGCCTGCACAGGCGGTCTACGCGGCTTTCCCAAGGACTCTGCACTGGGCCCTGCAGGGCTTCCTCCTCAGAAGACGGCACAGGCAGCCCTCCTGGCCAATCCCCCGTGCTCCCCTCGACCCTCTATAAGCTAGTGTCCTCCTCCCCAAGGAGTGCGAAACCCCACAAGTTATTGAGTGTCTCACCATGCAACTCTGCCTTCGCCAGTCTCGGCAGGACATGTCTACAGGCCATTTCCACTCACTTAGACTCACTGTCCTCTCCCAGGCTTCCTGAGGCCCATCCTACAGGGCTCCCATGCCCCCACCCACACGAGCCTTTCCCGACTTTTAATGCTAGCTTCGGTGGCCTTTGACAGTGAAGCCCAGTCCTGAAGGCAGAGTGACCCTGAAAGCATAGTTTGTCCTTGTCCATAGCGTACCTCCTCTGAGATGTGGAGATGTGAGAGACTCAGCCAGCCCTGCTTCTCACGGTGGAGAAGGGTAAAGTAGTGCATAACCAGGTGAAATCACCAGGGCAGGAGTAGCTGAGGCTCAGTACTACTGGTACCAGACACATCACCAAGGTTTATGGTGACCTGGCCCCCTCTGGGCTTGAACCCAGGACTCCCATGAATTCTATCCTTTAGGAGGGGCCAAGGCTTCAAGGATGAAACTGAGTACGGTCCTCTAGACCTTCTTGAAGAACAGAATTCAGCGATGTCTTTAGGACCCTCCAGTGATAACCACCACCAGGAACTGGTGTCCAGCATGTGGGGAAGGCACCAGTGCCTGCCATATGTGCATCCATTACACTATGTGTGGTAACATTGTGAATTCTCAGGTGAGGATATCCCAGGTTTGGAACAGTGAGTCACCTACCCAAGATGCACAGTGAGCCTGGATCTGGAGCCCTAGTCCAGCCCTACAATATATTGCATTCACCTTGCTTAGTCTATGAGGTCCAGAGACCCACTCCTCCTTAGGGTGCTCTATACTTAGTGTTCCTCATTTTGGCCCCACCCATTCCATGTCCTGACTCTAGGTTTCCAACTTGAATCAGAAGACCTGTCTCTTGGTATTAGGACACCGTATCCCCATCCATCAGGCATGTAGGCCCCAAGAAGAGGGTCGAACAAAGCCCAGCAGAGGCCTTTGGAGCTCCTGGACACTTCCCTGGGATGACCTGCAACCTACCTGAGTTGAACTGATGACAACCTACATGTCCTCCTGGAGACATGTGTATGGGGTGTGTGTGTGTGTGTGTGTGTGTGTGTGTGTGTGTGTGTATGCATGTAGAGGCCAGAGATTGTCAAATGTCTTCTTTATTTAATGAGGCAGGGTTTCTTGCTGAACAGGGCTTGCCGATTTGACCAGCCTTGTTAGCTTGTCTGGGGATCCTGTCTTCACCTCCTGAGTGCTGGGATTACAGGCAGGCTACCACACCCACCCATCTTTTATGTGGGTTCTGGGGATCTGAATTCTGTTTCTTAAGCTTGTGTGGCAAGTATTTACCCCCTGAGCCATCTCCACAGCCCTGGTATAACACCCCCATCTCCACAGCCCTGGTATAACACCCCCATCTCCACAGCCCTGGTATAACACCCCCATCTCTCTCTTTTGTTTGATGTTTTCTGAGATAGGGTTTCTCTGTGTAGCCCTGGCTGTCCTGGAATTTGCTCTGTAGATCAGGCTGGTCGTGAACTCAGAGATCCACTTGCCTCTGCCTTCCCAGTGCTGGGGTTAAAGGCATGTGCCACCACCGCTGGCTAACCCCCTCTTCTCTTGAAACTTCTGTCTCTTGCCTTCCAAAATGTCATCACTCAAACTACCTATTATTCACTTTCCTATTCAAGTGGCCCTGCCCCCCAAATCACATCTTTCTGCATCGCTCTACATTCAAGACGGGGAGCCTTATATCAAAGTGCAGATCTGATCAGGTGAATGTCACTAGCCCCCAAGCCCACCAGGAGCTCCAAATGCTCTCATGTAAAAGCTTTCTTGGGCTCTACCAACCTTTTTTTTTTTTTTTTAAATCCTGGATCCTCCCTTGGCCTAAACCCCTAGGATGAATGCGATCCCAAATTTCATAACCCTGTTTACCTTTCTGTGGAGGTGTGTGTGACATTTTAAGCGGGCGCCACTCTACACCAGGCGCAAAGCTACTTGGGCTAAAAGATCTAGCAAGTTCAGGAAAGCGGCCCTGAAGGCACACCTCAAAGCAGAAGCCTTGGGCAATCAGTGCATCTCCCCTTCTCTTATCTAGTGGACCCCTGTCTTCCCTGGGACCCCAGATATACTTCAGAGGGGGACTTGAGGCTACTTGGGGGCTCTGCAGAGGCCATTGCCTATTATAAGTGTCACGTCTAAGGCAATGTAGGAGCCAGATTAAGACCTCTTCATATATAGAAGATGGAGAGAGGAAATGGGCTGCAGACATCAAACTGAGCCATGGCTAGGGAATCTGTTCCCTCATGTGTCTACTTTCAACCACTGGCCAGTGTGTGTGTGTGTGTGTGTGTGTGTGTGTGTGTGTGTGTGTGTGTGCGCGCGTGCGCGCGCGCATGCACGCGCGCGAGCGTGTTCCTTCACCCTCTCAGCACACAGCTTTGACCACGGGATTCATGGGCCCCAAGAATATGGGGATCCTCAGGCTCTGTAACCTAGCAGACAAAGTAAGGGAGCACCCGAGAGGGAGAGCCCCAGTCCTTGGTCTCCTTAAGCTCACAGAGTCCCATGGGCTCAAAGGCCTGGGTCAGCCCGCTGACTCGTTAATAACGGAGTTGCAATAGCCACAGCAAAAGGATTACTTTTAATCCTCAGTAACGATCAAGCCATTATTATTTTTTCGGTGTTACAGATCAATCAGTCCATCCCCGGGCGCTGGACGTGTGGAAACTGCTAAATAGGCAGGTCTAGTGGTGTGGGAAGGAAGGGCCGGTCAGTGGGATAGGGTGAAGTGGGCAGGCACTGCTGTTCAAGGTCCCGTCAGACCGAGAGGGGGCGGGTGAGTGGTAGAGAGACCACCTGCAGCCCTGGCCTGCATTCTCACGGTTTCCTCACAGTGGTTTCACCTCTCTGGCCCTCCAGATCCTTCTGTGAACTGGAGCTAGTAACTGATCCACACAGAGTGTGCGTAGGCTCTTGGAAGCCTTCCTTCTCCAACCCTAGCAGCTCTCATGGGTCGCCTGTGCATCGGAGTTTTCCTTGCAGGCTTTTACCCACCTGAGGGCCCTCCTCTCTTATCTGTTCTTCTGCCCGGTTACCCACCTTCTCTGGAAGTTTCCTTTCACCCTTGCCCAGCCTGTGGGCTTCCCTTGTGTGTATCTGGGGGCTCTAAGCTGAGCACCATCTGCCTGGCCCAGGCTGGGTACTTAGAGCCTTGGGTTTCTGTCTTTACAAAGCTCACAGCAGTCAGACCTGCTTTGGAGTGGCCAAGGGGTCCTCCCCGTCCCCCAAGATTTACATTCCCAGCACTTTTCTTCCAGCTCTTCAGTGCCCTTGTGGTGGGCCGGGGCAGGCAGGATGGGGAGCGGGGAAAGAAACAGGTGGAGACGGAAGGGGAACCTGCAGGCTACTCTGGCTCAAGCTGGAGTCACATTTTGGTCCAGTCCCCAGGGTGTCTGCTGTGCATGGGAGAGACATTCTGTCCTTAGCCTGGACTCCGAGTGACTGTCCCCTGGGACTGACTCCCTTCTCAGAACCCGTTCTTGTCCTCACCCCTCGTCCCTGGCCTCCGACTCCCAGGCGCCTGTACATGCGGTTCCTCACTATGCACGTCTCACTAGACTCTCCAACCTGAGTCACTCCCGCGCCCTTGACAAATCCCTGGCTCCTGCCAGGCACCAGTTTTCCTTATGACACCTGGGGAACCTTCTGTGCCTGCCATCGCCCCGTTCTCGGAGCTCAGCGGGGGCAGTGCCTGGCTGCTATTAAGTTTAGGGTAACTTGGATCCTAGCATATAGTGAGTTTGTTAAATCAAGGTCAGTGTGTCTCTGGACCCGTACGGAGGCCTGGGGCTTGGGCTTAGCCCTGCCCAGCCAGGTGTGTGATTCCCAGCTATGTGGTTTGGCCTCTTGGGACCTCTTTGCCTTACCACACCCTGCAGGGTGTGCTGTTACTGCGGAGGTACTGATGGTGTCTTGCCTGGCCTGTGATGTCCCCCGCCATGGCCAGCATTGGAGGGAACGCAGTGGGATTCTGAGTGAGGCTGTTCACAGCCAAGTCCATCACGATAACAGCAGGCATTTCAGAGGCAATTATCAGAGAGTTTCACTTAACAATCAATTTCCCTCAGCTCCGGGAGCCGTTCTTACAAGAAAAGGCAAGAAAGAAGGGGACTGGCTGTGTGCTAGGCTGGGGACAACACTCTCCTGGGGAGCAGTATGGCCACCAGGACCTTCAATTTTCACTAAGTTAAACATCTTCAGCTTCGGGGAACTGAGACAGACAATGGTGTGAGATAAGGGACCTGGGCCATGGACAATACCTGTAGGGTAGGAGTCCCTACATCTTGGGCTGGGCTGGGCTTGAGTGGGGGCGGTGGGAGAGCCCTCATGTGGGCCACCCTCTTAAAAAGCCTGCTTTCTCTCATACTAGGCCAAATGCTCCCCATTTTTTACCTTCTCTATATTCTCTCACCTGGGAACCCCTTAGCCCAGCACTGGTGTCAACTCTGGAAACAACTGCCCATCAAACAGGACTTGTTCAACGGCATGGCCCAGAGGGGAAGGCTTTAAAGAGTTTTTGGGTTTAATTAGTTACAGTCACTCCTGCTTTCAAGAGGGTATGAGAGGCTCAGAGTGAAAGGCCCTGAACTCGTGATGTGCAGGATGTTGAGATCTGGGGTGCAGGGGGGTGGGCAGGATGAGTCAGGTGGGAGCTGTGACGGAGTGGGGAGCTGTGAGGTAGAGGCCAGGGCCAGTAAGTCCAGAGCAGAGTGGCAGCACCAGATAGACGCTCTGAGAAACTGCAGGAGGGCTGTCCAGAAGGTTAACATCAGGCTACCTGGCATCAGCCATGCCCAGCAGCTACCTAGGCCGAGGCTCCACAGACTAAGGCAGGTGATTCAATGCCGGATGGAGGACTGCAGCATGCCTGCCTAGGAGGGGATTTTTTGTAGCTGAGGGGAGTGAGGCAGAGTATTAGTGCCACTGCCACAGCCCCCTGGTCAGGAAGTGGGGGAGAGATGCCTTCAGGTCCACCTAACGCCAAAGCCCAGGAGGGTTGCACAAGAAACCTCTCAGGGCAGGAGCTAATCAGGTCAGGTGGGCCTGGCTGGCTAGACTTAGCTGCTCTACCCTGTGCTTCCTTTGTTCTTTACTCAAGAGAGGAGATCAGTAAAGTGGTCTCCCAGAAGTGTCCAGAGCTCACCAACTAACCCTGGTGTCTCTGGGTCCAGTCCTGAGGGGGGGCATGCCCAGCAGCCCCACCCAGTAGCCTCGCCCAGCTCAGCCCTCTCCTGTTATATTATCACCCTCTCTCCTTCCCTGAGGGCCCCCGCATTAGATCCATATTGTGCACTGATAGATACTAAATACAGATTTCTAATTTCCAGAGCTGTTATGGTCTAATGAGTAAATAATATACATATTTAAAACTGTCTAAAAACATATCTGCATAATTAAAATATCTGCATAATAACGAAGCAAGATGCAGCTCAGTAAAGAGGGAGTTGGAGACCCAGGGCTGACAATGGGAACAGTAGTGAGGGCTGGGTTGGGGGTCCTGGCCCTGTGAATTTCTCCTCCCTGCCACCTTGGCCTTGAATAGGCAATGGTGCGTCCATCCGAGCACCCCAGTCAGGGAGCAGGAGAACCCCAGCTCAGACCCGTCTCTGTGCGTCTTGTGGTCTGAGACTGAGCATGCACAGATGGACAGTGTCCAGTCCATGGACTGTCGGTGCCTTAGTGGCCCAGACATCTTACTGACACCGTCTGCAGCACACAGGAACTCAGAGCGTTGTACACACGGCCTCGTTGACCACGACCTTCTGAGGGAAGGCCTTGTTCTAATCCCCCACTTTCTAGAATTCTAAGGAATGAAGGAAAGCGTGCCGGTTTGGGCAGAGCAGGCCAGCCAGACTTACATGCCATGTGATGGGGATCTATCAGTGGCTTGCTTTCTTGGGGGGTGGGGCAAGTACTCAGCCCTGCCCATCCTGTAAGGTCCCTTCCTTCATCCATCCAACTCTGCTTCCAACATAGAGATAAAATCACCACCAGAACAATGGAAACAAACCCTAACCCCTCACCCAAATTCCAGCCACCAAACCAGCCAAACAGCCCCTGGGACGACCAGGGCTGCAAGGAAAGGGCCTTGCAGTTGTTGACGGCAACCGGTTTCCTAACCTTTTCTCTCACAGGCCACACACACAGTACATGAGTAGATAAAAAAAAAAAAATGGATTTGTTTCCTTATAAAAAGGTCAGAACACATGTAACAGGGAAAAACTCATCGGAGCAGTGGCCTCTCTCTGCAGGTGTGAAGCTGCTTCTCTACTTCTGGGCCTTGGGCCCCCAACTCCCCGTGGGCCACATCAGCTTGGTTATTGATTCCTGAACCTCTCCATGCCACCTGGGAGGGATGCTTTATGTTTCAATTTCCCAGGACAAACAGGAAGATATAAAGCACGGCCTGGGATGGAGTGGGGAGTGGGGGGCAGCAAGACCATGGCCCCATCTGGTGTCCCCAAGGTGTGACTTTCAGACCACACAAGATTCCCCAGAAAATGCTGAGTTCTTAAGGACTGGGTCCCTAAGGAGGACACACATGCAAAACACTTCCCTAAGGAAGACACACATTTTCCTGTAAGTGGTATGTTACCCCCCAAAAAAAGGGAGTGGGGGTGGGGGACATTTTTAACATTAAGAAGAGGAAAGTTATTAGCTTGGTGACACTTCTTCCCGGGGAACAAAGGAGGCAAGTGCATCCACAGGTGGCCATCAGCTTCACTGGCTTGATTGCTTTAGCTTTAGTGGGAACTCCAGTCCATACAGAAAGAGTGGGTTGCGTCACTAGTGTCAACGGAGTGAGGGGACAGGAAAGGGAACTCTGTGACTTGGCATATATTGTTGGGGTCAGCTTGATTTCCAAAGCAGTTCCCAGGACCCATGGGGAAGAGGACCCTCTGAAGGGATTGATTCTTGCAATGGGCTGCTTTTTAGGAGGGCTGAGTGTAGACCTGGATAGCCACACAAGGCTCTAGGGATCACAGGTCCCTGATCCACCTGGTCATTCCACAACCTCTAGGTACCCCCACTAAACATCTGCTAGAAGATGCCTGGTAAGAAATAAACCAGTACATCCACTAAACAGCTTTAGGTTGACGTTTGGGTACAGACTTCAGAGTCTCACTGTAGCTAAGTCCTTTCCACCAAGGCGCACTGAGGTAAGGGTTGGGCCTGGAGCACTCCAAGACTGAAGGGGCTCAGTCTGAGGTGCTGTCTGGCCCTGCCTAACCCCTTGAGGGTGCTAATGACTGAGAACCTCTAATTTTGTATCTCCCTGCCCTGCTTGAACCCCAGCATGAAACCTGTGTATCTCTGCAGGGGAATTAGTCCCTGGTGAGCCAGGGGGACTTTCTAATCATTTAACCAGATTTGCTTCCTTTGAGTTCTGACCTAGTATATTCATCAAAGTTTCTCTAAGCCTTTACCAAGCCACACAGACAGCATCAGGGGAGCATGGCATTATCTGAGTTCCCCATGGAGCACACTGGGACCTTTGCCCCCTCATTAGGCTACATTTGTGAGACAGACAAATGTGGCCCGCGTGTATGTGCTTGTGGGTGACAATGCTGTCCCTCTCACACCTGCAAGCTGGAGGCCCAAGCTCCTGAGGCTCAGCAATTGCCCTCACCTGAGATTTGGGCCATCGTTCTCACTTCTCTGGCTTCAGCTTCTCACCTGTAGAATGGG
>CABHPQ010157562.1:0-12102 GCA_902168405.1 Peromyscus aztecus
AATAATTTAGATTATTTAGGGTTGCCTATAATATTCAGTATCTTGCTTTGGGTTTCATAAATAACTAGCTTCACAAAAAAATATCATGAAAAAAAACAGAATGAAAATGAATAAGCATTCCAAATTCAAGAATTTTTATAGAGTTGAACAATTGCACTGTGCATTGGTCAACAGCATCTAATTTTCTATATTCTGTTGGTTAATGCAATCACAAACATGAATTGAACACATTAAGAGGATCATATGTAGGCAATGGAAAGGTTGCAATGGAATTTGAAGGCTATGGTTTAAAATATTCAGTTAAAATGAACTTGGTTGTGGTTGTACAAATATTAGTAAGTATAAAACCTACAGGTTATGAATAGTTGTACTATCTACTACATCTCATGTGTGGAAGGCTTGGTTACCAGGTGGTTGAGCCAATCATATTTCTTTAGTGGATTCATAACTTGTTGGTCTTATTTGAGACTGATGGAAATTTTAGGAGTTGCGACCTAGTTGGGGTAAGTTGGTCACTGAGGCCATGTCTATATCTTGCCCTAGATGTCTCCTACTGTCTTCTTTCTGGCCACTATGAAGTTGGAAACTTTACTCTGGCCTTTCTTCCTGCTGTCAAGCTCTTTTGCTTTACCATGGGCCTGTAGCAATAGCCAAACTCATCAAGAATGAAACTGCCAGCTAGCCAAACTAAATCTTATATCATTTCTAATTGTTTCCCTCAGTCATTTATCATAACGGAAAAAAAATGAGTAACACAATACATGGTGAACTTAATTCAAAACTTAATTGCATTAGGTAGCCGCCAATGAAATCACTCAAAAGTTTATTAAATTCAAATCAAAATTACATATGCATGATCACATAGTAATGTACACATATATGAAAATTATATGTATAAATGAATGCTTGTTACTATTTCAAAAATTAATGTTGATATTATTGATATGTTTGTATTTTTTCTCTATTTTCAGTTTGGCATATGCCAAAATTTAAGGAAGCTGGGTAAAATACTAAAAAAATTTGAAACCAAGGTCAGATCGTCTTTTCTGCCATGATAGTCACTAGATCAGATTAATATACTCATGGAATCGATGATCAGTAATAAGTCAAATTAAAATCTTTCCTTGTGTAATTTTCTACAAAACACAAAATCTTATTCTAACATTGATGTTGACTATTGATCCTATATGAACAATGTAACCCAATATGGAATAGATGAGCATCCCATAGCCCTATGGCAGAAATGCATAGTAGTTTAAAACCACAAACAAGTTACTGGATAATTTCAGAATTATTTTTATATGTCCTAAATATAAAAACTTTATAATTTTAAGTCCACAGCAATTTAAATTATAAGAACAATTTACATGTATTCTTTGTGGTTTTTTCATTCATACATTAATGCAGCAAATGCTCTCAAAGTAAAGACAGCATTAAAATTATGTTATAAACCAACATTTCCACAACTTCACAGCTAGTCTAGTGTAGAGAGAGAAGAATGTGCTATAGATCTGTTTGAGATGGAATAAGGATATGAAAATTGTTGGGGAAAAATACTGACATTTCACAGAAAAATGTCAAGAGATACTCTTTTAAATTAATGAGCTATATGGACAAATAGGTCTACAGGTAATTTTAAACATTGGTATGGGGTTACAATAAAAAATTAAAAAATAATAAATATTTAAAATATAGTAATATTCTGAAATACTAGTGTCTCCCTTATTTATATTGGAGATAGACGTCTATTAAAATAGAAGGTATTTAATCAAGATTTTTTCTTACAGATAAATATTGCTCTACATGTTCTTAAAATTAACATTGGAGTAATTTAGAGACTCTCAACCTTCTCTGATATCTTTGCCATCGTTTGTCTTATATCTGCATTCTGAATAGAACTGAAATGTATGTTTTTAGGATACTGTATTTTCTAATAATTTTACTTTGGTGTTTCTTCATCTATATCCAACTTAAGTCTTAATTTCTGGAGAGATCAAACTTATTTTATATTTGTCCATTTTTACTCATACGTAATTTTCTGTTGTGATTTAATAGCATATTCAGAATTAACTTCTGGAAGGAAGAGTTTACACACACACACATACAGAAGTTAATTCTGAATATATATGTGTGTGTGTGCTTATATACTATATATGTATGCATATATATGTATACGTATGTATGTATATGTGTGTACTTATATATATAAAGCAGAAACAAAAAAAACAGAACATCAAGTTACCATAAAACACTGCTTTTTTTTGCCAGTACTCCATTAAACCATTAGACAAAATACCTGCAACCATCCAGGTCATCCATGAAGGGGTTTACTATGCCCAACCTTGTGCTTCAGCACTCCCTATAGACAAAGAATCTATGTATGCCAGGATACTTATCTGCCATGGTAGATTCTCTTTGGTCTTGAAGTATAGTGCAGATTCTCAGAAGTGACAGATAATTTAAATCCCAGCTCCCCCCCTCCCCGCCCCAGAAGCTCATGATGTATAATTACAAAAAGATAACATTCAGATTTGCTATTATGTTTCATGTATACATTCTAAATATTAAAACAAGGTTCACCAGCCTTTCTTTGAAACTTTTTTGCCAAAATCTGCAGCTATGAAAGGTTGTTTTTAATTCAGGGCTTAGTTAAGATACATATCTAGCACAATCATGTATTACCCTTGCATTAATTTGATGAAATAAATGCTTTTATATTTACAAGTTACTAAATATTATTTCCCCCAATCACTTTAAAATTCTGTAACTAGTTGTTTCATTGGAAAATAATTTATTATGCAACTGGGCATACTATATTTGAGAAGTATTTTAGTTTATTTTTCTTTCTTTCTACCTATCATATTGTCTTCACAGTAAAATGCCACATGCCAATGTTTAATAATAAAATTAGCAATTAGTGCTTTGTTTATCCCTAGGTTTACAATTTTCATCTCTTAAACTAGTGGGGATTTTGATTTAATGCCTTCTAGGCTTCTCTCAGTAGTGGATATCCATGTGAATGATATCTGTAATCCCTCAGAGAACAGTGGAAAAACAGGCAATTTCAAGTTCTCAAGATCTGAATCCCCATCCCCTTTGAAACAATGATATCTAAACAAATAACTTCAAACTGTTTAGTACATGTAAGTTCAAGGTACTCATGAAAAGGAATAATCCACTTCATTTCTTCAGTACACTGAAAACTTTTGTTTTGTGGTGTGTTTTGTTGAACAAAGTAATGGTCTAACAGTAACTGGCAATCCTGCTAGCTGCACAGCTGCTATGGGCTAACTAACTACTTTTTTTTCCATTTGTATTCAGTTTACTAACAATTTTGTAGTGAAGGATATAGAGTGAAAGTATATAAATTCACAGGTGAATATGTATGTGATCTTTTGATCTAAGACATGTTTAAGGTAACAAATATATTAATGGAGATATCACCATGCCTTTAAATGGGTACATACTGTGATTAGTGTGAGGATACAGCAGAAATAGATCCTACTATTTAGGAAATATTAGTCTAAAACAGTGACCATATTGACAGTACCAGTGTAAATTTTCTCCAAATTGAGCTGAGAGAACAACTGGTCACCTCCATTAAAAATTCTTGCCACTATTGCAGCAGGGTTCGTATATTTTCTAGCATATGGATGTTGTTGAACAGAGGGTTCAGTGCTGAGAAAAACCAGTGGTGTCTTTTCGCCCCAGCAGGCACCTTAGTACATTCAAGAACTATGAAAGCTAAACAGCGGGGGGAGAGTTTCAACAATTTTAGTGAGCATGGAAATGCAGATTAAACTACTTTAAGATTCCATTTCACCCTGTCAGACCAGTCATTAACAGGAATACAAATACCAAAAGAAAAAAAAAAAAAAACAAAAAAAAAAAAAACAAAAACGCTGAGAGTTCCACATCTGGATCCACAGGCAGTGGGAAGAGACAGAGACAGTGGCCTGACTTGAGCATCTGAGACCCCAGAGCCCACCCTTAGTGACACACTTCCTCCAATAAAACTACTCCAACTCCATAAAGGCCACACCACCCAATAGTGCCAGTCTCTATGACCTATGGGCCATTTTCATTCAAAGTCTTTTTGTTGTTAAATTGAGGTCACAAATATTTGAAGTCATTAATGAAAGGTATATAATTATTGTTGTGGTTTTATTGTTTTGTGGTGTTTGTTTTCTCAGTCTTACTTTGCATATCAGCTAGTTGTAGCATCGTTTTCTCCCTGTGGCCTCTGGTATATGTTTATCCATTTCTTCACTATAAAATATTCCTTCCAGCTTTCTCTGTAGGAATAGTTTGGTGGGAATGAATTGTTTTAGCCTATTTTAATCATGGAAAGTTTTTATTTATCCTTCAGGTATACCAGATAGCTTTGCTAGCTGTAATAATCTGAGCTGGCAAATGTAGCCTTTTATCATTTAAAGTACACTGTTCTAAGCTCTTTTGGCTTTTAAAATTTCCATTCAAGAATTACTTGCTGTTCTATTGGGCTTGTCTTTATACATAACTTGTGACTTCATTTCTGCAACTTTCAATACCCTTTCTTTGTCCTGTGTATTTAGTGTTTTAACTATAATATTGTGCGGGGAATTTCTTTTCTGGTACTGCTTCCTTGGTGTTCTCTGGGCCTGTTCTAACTGAATTGACATCTTCTCCAGATTTGAAGAAATTTCTGTGTGAATTTGCTTAAGATCTGTTCTGTGCCTTTGATTTGTAACACAGTTCCTGTGCATTCCACTTAAGAATTTTATTAAATTTATATTCATCTTTGATTGAATTATCAAATTCCTCTGCATTGTCTTTGAACCCCAATATTCTGTATTCTGCATCATCGATTGGGTTGGTGATATGTTCCACTAAGATTAATAATTGACTTATCTCATGCAATTAATGCTAGTACAAGTGGTATTTTAAAATAGGGATCTTATTTATTTCACTCACATTGTATGTGTATACATATGTATATGAACATGTGACTCATCATTAATATAGATTCAATTTTTGTATCAAATCCATGTATTATTATATAATAAGCAACTTCAAAAATACTAAGGAAATACCCCCACATCTATGGGTGTAATTTTTATAATGGTAAATTTAATGTCTGGTTTCTTTTTATAATTGGAATGCAGAGTGAGAAAGTGTCTCCTGATTGGTGGTGGTGGGTAATTAGTCCATAATGATAGTTCTGAGGTAGCAGTTGAGAACAGCTGTGCTGGATGGCCTAGACCAGCATCATTTCTGCTCTGTAGAACAAGCTGCTATCATGGCTCACAGAAAACATTTCTATCTTTTCATAATGAGGACAATTCACCTGGAACAAGCCCTGTAAAAGAAATGAACTATATAAAAGCTCTTCTCTTTAGAGCTTCACAGCAGAAGTTGATTATAAATAATGCCATTAATAGTTCATTAGAAACTTGGTTTTATGTTTTCTGCCTAGCAAACTGTATGCTTATTTGCAATCTTCTTATTTCCTGTTTTTTTTCAGATAATTGGGATGTTACAAGTCACCAACAGTTTATCCTTTCATCAAGATAAACACACCTTAGTTGCTTAGCATACTAATGTCACATATAAATTAAGTAAAAATGGACTATACCTAAATGTTAACTGACAACTTTTAAAACCTCACATTTTAAACCACAAAGCAAAATGTGAGAGCACAGTGCTTAGAAATATCAAAAATTAACCACAAGGTATTACCAACATGGCTGCCTAAACATGCATGACCAGAGCAAAGCCTCATTCTACAAAAAGAACTACAGTCAACTAAGGGATATAGAAAGCCAGAGAAAACTTCCTCAGGGAAGAGCACCCCAATTGGCTACCCCAAAGCAAATGGTCATCCATGGGTACTAGACAGGTTGAATTTATATAATTAAGATTTTACATATATACATATAAATATTATATATATATGTGTGTATGTGTGTGTGTTTATGTAATAAGAATTTTGAAAAGTGATCATGAATTTGAAAGACAGAAAGGGGGTGGGCTACATATATGGATTTAAAGAGTGGAAATGGAAGAAAGAAATGATAATATATTTTAATCATATTCTATGATTAATGTAATATATAATTAAGTTAAAAAACATGTTATACTGAACCCCATACAGTCATCAAGTACTCTGTCTTCCCTAACAACCCACATCAGCACATAACTTAGCACACTACAATAGTCATCAATACATTTTAGAAATTACTGATAATCGTAATTCTCGAGGGATTGCTTTGTCATAGAGACTTATGCTGTGGGATGACGTTCTGTATGCTGTGAATATGTGGTGCTCTGATTGGTTGATAAATAAAATGATGATTGGCCAGTAGCCAGGCAGAAAGTATAGGCAGGACAAGCAGACCAAAAGAATTCTAGGAAGAGGAAGGCTGAGTCAGGAGTCACCAGCCAGCCACAGAGGAAGCAAGGTGACAAGGCAGAACTGAGAAAAGGTACCAAGCCACGTGGCTAAACATAGATCAGAATTATGGGTTAATTAAAGTGTAAGAACTAGTCAGTAATAATCCTAAGCTAATGGCCAAGCAGTTATAAATAATATTAAGCCTCTGTGTGATTATTTTATAAGTGAGCCGCAGCACTGCAGGGGCCAGGCAGGAATGGAGAAGCCTTCCTACTACAGACCTATGCTTCATTGCTTCATATAATCTATCAAAAGCTAAACCTATATGTTACAAAAAAGGACTAAAAAAATCAAAACTATCTCTGAGTGTTTCAAATGCTCCCAATTTCAACTGTCCTCAAACATTCAAAAATAGTTGTTTAGGGAGTTAAGACTTCAGGTACTCTCTTAGAAATAATAACAGAATGTGTAAAGGCAGAGAGCCTGCCTGGAGGACAACTTCTTTACTGATTAATTGGGAGATACATGTGCAATTAAAGATGAATTTCAAAGAGCACTATTCTAAGAGGTAGACTGCCCAGACAGTGCAACAAAATCAGTGAATGCAACACAAACACTTTTTAAACACCTGGAATGATGTTAAGCATATAATTAATTTCTTTAGCAATATTTTTTAACTTTGTTTTTGTGTTGTTATAAAACTTGAAACCAGGTGTTAACAAAATGGTTCTGTACATGTTTCTGGATATTCAATGCATAACTTTAGGTATACTTACATTCTAGAAACATAAGAATCTTCCATGAATAAGTACAAGGAAATTTTAAACATAACGTTATAGTTTCTGGATGAGTGATTAATTAGCACATTATTTTTAATCCATTGGTCATGAGACAGTGTCTTGTTATGTAATGTAGGGTCCATTCATCCCTCATCCTCCCAATGATGGATTTCCATCATCTACAGCCATGTCCAACTATCATTAACAATTTTAAAAAAATCCATGTAAGATTTTCAAATAGATTGAGGATAATTCAAAGAATGTAAAAGTTTAAATTTTTGATGAATTCTTTCTATTGAAAATTTTTCTCTTTTGTAGAGCTGTATTTTATCCAGCTTTTATGCACAGCTTCCCTTTAAAAAAATCTTTCCCTATCATCTGTAAATTATATGAAAATCCAGTCATCTCTTAATTTTATTGCTTCTTTAAGAAAAAAATATTCACTGATTCATTGTTTAAGTGTATGCATATGTGTGTTGACATGCATGTCATGACTCATGTGTGGAGGTGGTACTGGTAGTGCTGATGTGCATGTGTGCCTCTGTGTGTGTGTGTGTGTGTGTGTGTGTGTGTGTGTGTGTGTGTGTGTGTGTTCATGTTTCTCTTCTTTTGTTTCTGCTGGTATGAGATTATTTATTTACCTGTATTTTCATGGATGTAGCTCAACTCTCTAGGTTGGAATTTTCCTTCTAGCATCTTCTGTAGAGCTAGCTGGATTTGTAGATATTGTTTAAATTTGACTTTATTACAGAATATCTTAAATTCTCCATCTACAATGATTGAAAGTTTTTTCTGGGTATAGCAGTCTAGGCTGGCAGCTGTGGTTTCTTAGTGTCCACAGAATATTTGCCCAGAATCTTCTTGCTTTTAGATTCTTCATTTCTCAATGTGTTACTCTAATAGGGCTGCCTTTATATGTTACTTGACATTTTCCCCTTGCAGCTTTTAATATTCTTTCTTTGTTCTGTATATATAGTAGTTTTGATCATCATGTGGAAAGAGGACTTTATTTTCTGGTCCATTCTGTTTTGCATTCTGTATGCTTCTTATACCTCTATAGACATCTCCTTCCTAAGGTTAGGAAATTTTCTTTAAGATATTGTTGAAAATATTTTGTGGGCCTTTGAGTTGGGTTTCTTCTCTATCCTCTATTCTCATTCTTAGGTTTGGTTTTTCATAGTCTCCTAGATTTTCTGGATTTGTTTTGTTAGAATATTTTATATTTAACATTTCCTTTGACCTTTGACTGATATATCATTTTTTCTATCATATATTAAATGGCTGAGATTCTCTCGCCCATCTCTTGTATTCTGTTGGTGACGCTTGCCTTACAGTTCCTGTTCAAATTTTTGAATTTTTCATTTCCTGAATTCCTTCAATTTGATTTTCTTTATTGCTTCTATTTCTATTTTCAGGTCATGAACAATGGTATTTGTTTCCTTCAGCAGTCTCTTTGTTTATTCTTGGTTTTCTTCAAGGAATTTATTCAATTCCTCTTTAAGGACCTCTATTATCTTCATATAGTTGGTATTAAGGTCCTTTTCTTATATTTCAGCTATGTTGGACTATTCTGGGCCTGCTACTTTAAGATAGCTGGGCCATAGTAGAGACATATTGCCCTGGTTGTTATTGATTGTGTTCCTATGCTGGCATCTAGGCATCTGGGTTTGGGGCGATCATAGAACTAGGTGCTGGTTTTGTGTATGTCATCATTGGGTGGGAATTTTGTTCTTTGGTTTCTGTTTCTAATTTGTATAGTCATAGAGTGTGATGACAGTGTGTTGCCTGTTTTATTGACCAGCTTGCCTGATGCTGGTCAATAAAACAGGGAGTGCCAACTGGTATAGGAGGCTCAAAAAAAGCCATAAGTTAGGGAAAGGAGGTCAGGAGAGGCTGGTATGTGGGATCCACAGGCAACGTGGGCAAGGGGGAATGGATGGTGCTGCAACTGTGATCTGTTGCTGTGCTGGGAAGGAGACTAAAGGATTGACTCTAGGGGAGCAGAGAGAGTAGAGAAAGTCTGCAGGCAGCCCACCTGGTTTTCTGGAATGCTTGACCTGCAGGTGGGCAGGGGACTTCTGTGTGAGTTGAAGGCTAGCATATAGCAGTGAGTGGTGGGAGGGAGATTAGGAAGGGATGGTCTGGGGGATCCATAGAAGACCTGAACAGGCTGTAGCTGGTGTTCTGATGCAGTGTCAGGGGGGAGCCTGAGGGATTGGGGCTGGGGAAACAGAAAGTAGAGAAGGTCTGGGGCAGCCTACCTGGTCTTCTGTTTTTTCTTGTTTTGCCTTTTGTTTCTTTTCTTCTGTACTGGATTGTTTGTTTATTCATTTGCCTGTTTACTTATTGTTTTCTAAAGAGTTGGATGAATAGGGAGGTAGGGAGAATCTGGGAGGAGATGAAGGAGGAGAAATCATGATCACAATACATTTTGTGAAAAATATCTACTTTCAATAAAATAATAATAAAAGGACCCTGAACTCCAAAACTGCCAGGGGAAATACTTGAAGACAGAAGTATGGGAAGAACATTCCGCAAAAGACTGTAAGAGTTCAGGAAATAACAGCATGGAATAAATGTGACTGAAATTAAAAGGCTTTGCACAGCAAAGGAAACATTGCATGGAATTAAGAGACTATGGAATGAGAGAAGGCCTTTGCTAACTGAACATCTGAAACAGCCTAATGTCTAAAATATATAAAGAACTGCACAAAATTGTTTATAGCTTGCTCATATGTTCTATTTCAGCCCTCTAGCTAAAGTGTTGTTAGTTCAGAATCTCAGTCTCTGCCTAATGATGTGAATTTCTACATCTTTCCTCTCTATTGCTATTATTGATTATAAATATAATATTTATAATAGATTATAAATATTGATTATAAAACCTAATGTTTTTCACAACACATTTTGCTTAAAATATCTAAAGAAATATCCACCTAGAGGATAAAGTTCATACTCCCCAGTATTCATTGTGAAGCCCTCCTTGTTTACATGATGAAAAGGCTTTGACCTACTCCTTCTACTGAGTAATGTGAATAGAGACAGAAAGGAAACAAATATTGTACAGTAAGTTCTTCTATTGTACTGCAGTGTGTGAAGATGGTAAGATTTGGTTATGGTGACTTTAGAGTGCCTTCCCCTCTAATAATTATTTCTATCAAAGGCTTAACAGACTGTAGAAATACATAGCTCAGTGATGGAATACATGCTTGGCATGCTGGAAGCTGTCAGGTCCAACCCCAGAACAGAAATCTCAGGTATTTGCTTAGAAAGGCATAAAGATTATGAACTCAAGAGCAGCTACAGATAGAGAGTAAATTCATGGATAACTTTATGAGACTCTGTCTGAGAAAATTTTAAAAGTAGGGAAAAAGGTTGGTAGGATGGAGATTTCCTTCAGAGATGCAATTGTGCAGTTCTTGCCTGGTATGTGTTAGACCTCTAATTTTAATCTTAGTGTCTTAGTTAGGGTTTCTTTTGCTGTGAAAAGACACCATGACCACAACAACTCTTATAAAGGAAAATATTTAAATGGGGCTGCCTTACAGTTTCAGAGGTTTAGTCCATTATCTTCATGGCAGGACCCGGTGGTGAGCAGGCAGACATGGTGCTGGAGAAGTAGCTGGGACTCCTACATCCTGTGCAGGTAGTAACAGGAAATGGTATGAGACAATGGGCATGACTTGAGCATGTATGAGACTTCAAAGCCCACCCTTGAAGTGACATACATCCTCCATGAAAGCCACACCTACTCCAACTAGGCCACACCTCCTAATATTGCCACTCTGTTTGGGGAATATTTTCTTTCAATCCACCACACTTAGTATTGTCTATATACATATAAACAGCTATATAGCCTGGTATTACAGTTAGTAAGAAGTACATCTGAGGTCTCTCAATACATTTGGTAATCTAGCCAATCCACAGTTTCAGATTAAAGTTCTTTACACTGTAGACTATTTCTAGCTCCATTTCATGAGACACAGAAGCATAATGTTGGTACTTCTGTTGGATGTGGCTGTCTAGGCGGCCATTAACCTTCCAGATTTATGAATAGTGATTCCTGTGAGCAAGTTTAATGTTCAGTAATTATATTTAAATGCCAGCACGTATGAGGTGTAAAGCATAGTTTTATTTATCCCCAAATTCCTCTTACATATTAACAAAGTGTTTGCTCAAACTAGTCTTGTGTAATAGGCTTAATCAGTTCAGTTGGGGATAAAAGAATTACACAGCTAAAAATAAGACTTACCCACTAGTGCATTTAAAACTCTGCTATCTCTTACAGCAGAACAGATAGAAGTTGGACTTCTGGAATGAAGCCCCCAGGGGAGAGGTCAAAGCAATGTCTCTGGAGAGCAATGGGGCAGAATGTCTTTAGAGTTATTTAATATAAATGGTGAATTGGTGGATTAGGAGAGCAAAAGTATAACAGCCTCACCTGGAGACACAAAGAGAGACTTGTCCCCCAGGAAAGTCCAGGAAGTGGATTAAAGGAATGTGGAGAAGATAGCATGGTAAACTGCCTCGGCTGGAATGCAACATTAGTTAGATAGTGACTGGGATGTTGGAACCTACAAAGATCACCTAGGATCTGCGACTGTGGTTTCAAAGTTCTTGGATTTTTCCAAACTTCTGCTCTCCCAGCTGTACCCTAAGGTCTGGGTAAGCTGGGTAGACATGATGTCCTATTCTTACTAATGCACCTTTGTTTCAACTCTTGGGTACTCAACTCATTAGGACCACGAAAATTTGGAGTTGTCCTCTGGGCTAGGACCAGCCCTTCCAAGACATCATCTTCTGGCCATTATGCTCTAGTTAAGGTAGGATATGAGACTTTGAGGTAAGAGACTTGGATCCTTGTTTTCAAGCAGCTGTGCTTTCTTCAGAGAGTTGTTAACTCATTTAAGGCTGAGGTTACAAAAATGTAAAGTAAAGAAAAATTGCCTT
>CABHPQ010157562.1:12202-39242 GCA_902168405.1 Peromyscus aztecus
TATTCTTTTACTAATTGACTTCTTTTTGTCATTTTAAACAAATTTCAAACATGGTTCAACACCCTCCTTAACTGATTTATTACCTCCTTAATTGATTATTATTGAGTAGCTGTGCCTGCTGCAATGGCTATTCTTGGTTGTCAACTTTAACCCAAGCAGTTTAGCACACCTGTGAGGGATTTTTTTTTCCTTCATTAAATCATTTGAAGTGGGAAGACCCACTTTTAATCTGGATCTTTTGAGGTGGGAAGATAGACCTTATCCTGGGCCACACCTTCTGGTGGCAGCCTACATAAAAGATGGAAGAAGGAATCTCTCTCTTTTGCCTGCTTGGGTCATTCTGGCTGAAAAGTCCATTCCTCTGTTGGCCTACTTCTTCAGGGTTCTGGAATATACTTAAGAGTGGTTGAGACATCCAGCCTGCCAGAATGAACAACTACTGGGTTCATGGACTTTCCCTTGGTAGACAGCCAACGTTGGACTAGCTGGATCACAGTGTGTAAGCCAGTCTAATAAATCCCATATATATTAGTCCTATCAGTTCTGTTCCACTAGAGAACCTTGACTAATATACCTACCTGCTAAAGTCCCTCTAGGGGAGTGACCTTTGTCCTTCCTTCCATTTATTTTCATCCATTTTCCTTTTTTTCATAAATCTTTGTTATTTGAGATAATATCCTTCCCAAAGGGTGGGATGAGATTATGAAAGGACTCATGTTTTCTTCTTTGTCAGGAGTTGAATCATCTCCATGATTCCCAAGTACAAGGTAGACATAATAATAATATCACCTGGGTGAGTGGTTGGGTCTTGGTGTAATGCTTAGGAACAGACAACTCAATAACATCTGACTTTATCTTCTGCAGCTAGTGCTGGCCTAGATTGAGTGATGAGTTATGATTCTGGTTGATGGAATACCACATAAGGACCAACTGGAGGACAAATTCCCTGTTTTCCTGAAGGCAGTGGGCATTATGTGAGACCAGTGTTGCTAAGTACAAAGGAATCCCAGAGGCCCAGTCTAGTCCTCCTTGGTGTGATATTGATGCAGTTATAGGAGAGACTGTAAGTGGCAGTTATGAGCTAGTCCCCAGAGCTAGAACACAGAGGAATCCCCAAAGTGGCCAGCTTGAATGACACTTGAAGACCTGGTAGGTCGAGGTCAAAGGTTGAAGCAAGAGATGAAATGGCATATCTGTATTATTTAGGGATGGGGTGTTAAAGATGTTATGACCTTGGAAGAATGTTGAACCATCTCTATCTTCTATCTCTGGGAGTTGAGTAATCGGGATATGTTTTCTCTGGATTTTTATCATTCACACCAGGTGCCAGGGAATAAAGAAAAGGTAGAACTTACTTGTAACAGCCATTTCCCACATGGGATCCCATAGGTCCATCATACAGAGGTGAAGACCCCCATTTTATTGATAAAGGAGGAACTTAGAGTAAGGATATACATATGGCACATGGCATTGGAAAGACTAGTATGGGCAGACTCCAAATATACCTGTTCATTGTTTGCAACAGTCTTTTGTCTGGTCATAGAGGAAGAAGGAAAAAAGGTCATAAAATGAAGAAAGAGAAGTGTATACAGGGGTGATGGGATTTGAAATTGGCTCCTGACAACCTGCTATGGAACAATTTCCAATTCTATTTGAATGGACTGTTTGCTAAAAGTAGGCATTTCTTGAATGAATCTACACATGTAAGAAGGTGGAAGGGAGAAAAAGTCTATGTCCAATCTAGTAGGGTCCAGCACAGCTGCCAGGGTGAAGCCTCATTCTGGAAATGGGAACAAGGTAGTTGATCTTTGTATCCTCTGATGGAGCAGGATCTTGTTGGGGTTCATATGCAGGAAGAGAAGTTATCATGAGGTGGAGGAATAAGGGTTTCAGGTGGGAAAGGTAAATCCAATGGGGGAGACATTAAAGTTTAGCAGATTTGGGAGCTACAAGAATTATTTTGAAGAGGCCCTTCCATTTAGGGGAAAAGGTTTATGGATATTGTCCCTGAAAGGATAGAAGAACCCAATACCCAATGTTTATTGGGCATGGACAGCAGTGGGGAAATAACCAGGTAAGTGTGCGAGGTAAAGTTCCATAGGAGGGAGTGGAGATGAAGGAGTAAGAGGAAAAGTTGATGATCGGGAGAGGTGACAGCTTAGGTGAAAGACCTAGGGTACAAACTGCTCATCCCAGTCAGTTCCAGGGAGAGAGCCTCTGGTCTTGTGAGTAAAAAAAAAGGGGATCAGTGGTAACAGGAATTGGGGTTTGAAATTTAGCACATTTTGCAAGAGGAAATAATAACCCTTAAGAAAGACAAATCCTCAGATGTGGGCTGCAGGTGGGACTTAATGCAGTGAGAGAAGGCTTGACTGTTAGGATGAAAGAGCTGGAATAGATAGGACAGAATTTGTCAAATGTATCAGGGGGTGATGGTGAAAATGTAAGTTATAATACAAAGATATCCTGTAGTGGGTAAGAGGGATTTGGGCCTCCATGCGCCACAGCCCCAGACACCTCACTGCTCAGTTATTTTCTTTAGAGGTGATGGGATTACTGGGCTAATGGGACCAGCAGTGGACAATTCCGATAGCTGTGGGGAGATGGGGGGCCTTTAGCATGAGCGAGAGTTGGTCTCAGCTAATTATTGATCCTCCTTTTGTTGTAAGTGACCCACAATCTTTCTAGATGGAAGTGTGCTACAGGATGACGTGGAAGGCGTATGTGGAGGCTTTGTAGATGGTTAGGGATTGCCCTTACGCCAATTGCAAGGCACAGGTGAGAGTT
Organism: Peromyscus aztecus; assembly: GCA_902168405.1. NCBI lineage: Eukaryota > Metazoa > Chordata > Mammalia > Rodentia > Cricetidae > Peromyscus > Peromyscus aztecus. Next base: position 14,990 of record CABHPQ010157562.1, read on the forward strand.
TTTAGTTCAGCCTGTTGATTAGTGATGTGGGCAGGGAAGGCCTGGGCCTCAACCACCTCAGTGTCTGACACTATCGTGTAGCCTACCTTTCAGGCCCCCTTGTTGTGGAACAACAGCTGTATGTGGCCTGAGGCAATATGTCCTCCTGTAGGTATGAGGGATCGGGCAGTAGTTCCTCTAAGGTTTCAATGCAAGAATGAGATGGGGAGTAGTTTGTGTCTGATCAGGCAAGATTTGAGATGGTGAGGGGTGGGCATGATTGGAAAGTAAGTGTGGCATCTTCTACTCATGCCACCTGGAGAGAGAGGACCAGGAGGGAGATAGAGTTTGTAAACCTTTATACACTAGGAATATAGATATAGATGTAGAATGTATAACATAAATATATAATGTATAGCATATATAATGTATAACATATATATATTGTATAATAAAACTATATATATATATATAGTTTAGGTCAGAATTCCCTCACTCACTGAGTCCTGAAATCAGCAGCACAAGCATACTTGGATGTACCTCACTAAACTCCTAGGCATTGCTCAATTGAAACTATTTGAAAATTAAGATCAATTATCATGCTAAACTTTCAAAAATTGCAGCAAATCACATTAATTATAAGAATTTGAAAGAGGAATTCCAAAAGTATAAACAGGAAACAGGTATTTAGTTTTTCTACTCTAATCTGTTTTAATACACATACTATGCCATTTAGTAGATAAAAATGACAATTTTATCTATCAATCAAACAATAACTTCAAGTAAAGATATTTACAATTGTAAGATTAATGTGTGTGTGGATATATGCATGTGTGTGTGCATGTGTATGCATGTGTGTGTGTGTGCGTGTGTGTGTGTGTGTGTGTGTGTGTGTGTGTGTGTGTGTGTGTGTGTAGGTGATACGCTAAGAATAAAATCCAGGGTTTTGTGCAAGCCAACCAAGTGCTTTGTCACTTAGCTTTACCCTAGCCCCAAGAATTATGAGATTAACTTTTAACCAATATTTTAGATTTTTTATTTATTTTACATACCAACCACAGATCCCCCTCTCATCCCCCCCCACTCCCCTACAGCCTTCTGCCCCAACCTACCTCCATCCCCTCCTCTAAAAAGGAAAACTTAAGGCCTCCCCCATGGGGAGTCAACAAAGCCTGTTACATTCAGTTGAGGCCGGTCCAAGCCCCTCCCCTCTGCATCAAGGTTGTGGAAGGTGTCCCACCATAGTTAATGGGCTCAAAAAAGTCAGTTCATGTTCCAAGGATAGATGCTGCTCCCACTGCCAGGGGCCCCTTAAACAGACCAAGCTACATAACTACCTCACTTATGCAGAGGGTCTAGTTCAGTCCCATGTAGGCTCTACAGCTATTGGTCTAAAGTTCCTGAGTTCCCACTAGCTTGATTTGTTAACCAATATTTTAATTTATTTCTGCGTATTTGAGTTATTGTTCAGTTTATAATTTTACTAAATTCTCAAGTAAGTAGCAACCTTCATATCAGAAAATCTATTTAGGTCAATATGAAGTTTATTCTTTCCTAATTGCATTCTTATTTTAATTATTACCCTCTAAGATGCTAGCTAATTTGAAATTTGTGTGCATGTTTTTTTAGGGAGTTTTAGATGCATCTTTTTTCAGTCCATGATTTAGCATCATTTTGAAAATTATATTAAAGAGTCTAAGTTTGGGAATTCTACTTTAATATTGCAAATTACAAGTGATAAATCCAGTCACTTGAAGTGAAGTGTTTTAGTTGTATGGAACAAAGCATTAACTAAGTGTGAAATTTCTCCTATAGTTATAATTTTCATTTTATTCATAGGATGAGAAACTGAGTCTCTCTGATGACTCAGAAGTTCCATCAAGTATTTTTTATTTTCTTTTATGTATATGGATGATTTGCAACATATGTCAGTTGCTTGACTTATGCCTACAAAAGTCAGAAGAAGGTATTGGATTCTTTGTAAATGGAGTTACAGAGACTTGTGACCTGACGTGTGCATGCTGGGAATTGAATCAAGGTCTTCTAGAATCACAAGTGCTCTTAACTGCTCAGCTATCTCTCTAGCATCAATCATTTGAAGGGAATGAAATCAGGTGATAGAAGAAATCAAGGTCATTACCAAGGTAGAGCTGAGGTATTGACAAAGATGATTATTGTATCAATAGCAGATACCAGTTTCCAGAACTTAGTTCACTATAAGATCTGCAACATATTCTATGTAATATAATAGTGTTTTCTTACCCCAAAGCTTTATTACCTCCATGAAAGAGTTAGATTGTTCTGAAATAATTTTTATGATGTGCCTCATTGATATTCATCCACCTAGAAAAGCACATTATTAAACTGATTCTCTGTTGACATTTGTTCTCAATGAAAATTTATGTTCATTTTAGAAGATAAAATCCTCAAAACATCCACTGGTTATTAACATTGCATCAGTTGGGATTAGTGGAGTTGTATTTATTCTTAAAAAACAAGTTTCCCTCCTTATAATGTCGCTTAACCACATTTTTGGTATTCTGATGGTGTGTCCAGGTTGCTACACAGTTGGGTGTTTACTAGCATATGGCTCCTGTAATAGGCTATAAAGTAAATGAGGTACTTATTTAATTAGCTCATGGACCACTTAGAAATATCAGTTGATTTCATTTCTATACGATCTCTTCTATCAGCATGTCATATTTTCAATTTTTTTTTGAAAATAAAAATACGTAAAACTAAGCAATGGCTAACAATAACAGAATAATGCATTATTATTTTCAGCCACATGCCTTACAGTCACTTAGACACTACATCTCCTTTGTAATCTGATTTTCTCTTTAACCAAGACAGGAGAATACATTTCCTTAAATAAAAAGATAGCACACACATAAAAACAAAGAGTTTTGAATATGCTTTTAGGTTTTACAGGTGAGTTGTAGTTGAATTGCAATGCTGAAACAAAAATGACAGAATTAAGGGTATCTAAACTATTGTCTTGAACTTTCAAGCAGAAAGTAAGTGTATATGGTAGGGTTTGGATGGAGGAAAGGGAAAAGGGAATGGTGATTATACAATAATCTCAAAAATAAAGAAAGTAAAAAATTCATAGTGAATAAAGATTATTTCAGTACACCATTGTCAGAAAATTAAATTTAATATTTCCTTTAGTCTTTTACAATGCTTTGGACAAATAGTGACACTTGCAAAAGAGGTCAATGGAAATCTTCACAGTTGCTGATGAATTCTATTTGTTTCTGGATACTTAGGAAGCTAACTTCGAATTTGTTCTTTACATTGAATCTCAGGTTGTAGTTCTAGCACCCTAAATAATGACTAATGTTCTAACTATCCACTTCTCTTAAATGTCTGCTGATTTCTTGGTCAATGCGAGGATATGAACCACGGTAGTATCTCTGGATGAGGAGAACATCTTTGTTATATATATTTTCTGGTTTAGAGAAGGCTTTACATTCATTTCACATGGTGTATTGCGAGCCACTTTCTTACTCATGCAACATAATGTTGTAACATTTTAAAACAATAAAGCAAAGAAAGTATTATTAGATAAAGAAAAATAAAATTATTGAATTCTAGGTTTCAAGGCAGCAGACACAGTGTCATGTCATTGATACCATGTTTCATTTATTTTCAATGTACCTAAAAGTTTAACATTTCTTACATTGCTAGATAAAAATCATAGTCAAAAATGAACATGTAAATCATCCCTTCATAACTTGGAAGCTCATTACAGTAGTGGTCATGTTCATTGCTTTCTGGAATTTTAAGTTGTACCACCTGTTCTTTCATCTTTTGATTTGCATGTGTGTGTGCGTGCTTTTAGTAATTATAATTTTAAACATGTTTAATCAGAATTACTATTTATATATTTGTATCACTTTTCAAAAACAAAAAAAATACAGTAAAAAAAATATTGCTGTCATTTCATGAGATAAAATAAGGAACAGCAAATGTATAATTAAAAGTTGGTATTTTCAACTTTTTCCTTCCATAGCAGCTATTTTTATACATATAAGTATGAATTATAATAGAAATTTTAGAGAATATATAGCTACTATTTTCCAAATTGCATAAAACTTCCTTATACTTTTAGAAAAATGTCAGGATTCTAAAAGAAGTAGAATATAATTTTTTACTTATGTTCGCAAATAAGACACATTCATGAATTCACAGGCTTTTAATTCTACCAATCACTTTCAAATTTGACCATAAAACTCTATATAGACTCTCAGAAGGCACAATATATTTGTTCATAAATTACTAGAATTATTGAAATATCAAAAATAGGCTGCTTTCTTTACCTTCAATTGTATGAAGCTTTTTTGTAATTAATCATAACAGCACACATTTGTAACAAGACAAACGAGGTAAAATACAGCTTTGAATGGAAAAAAATAAAATTATGCTTATATGAGTGTTTATATAAAAAAGTAACTATGTTATTGAATAAATCTGTGATTGAACATGTGGTGAGACAGAATCTCCCTCTATACAATGGCCATAAACTCATTTTGTAGCCAGCACATTCTGACCTCAGTCATGGTGTTCTCCCTAATATCTCAATTTCCGGGATTACAGATAATAGCTACCACATCTGGCAAATGTATGTCTTCCAGTTTCATCTTTCAAACAAGTGTGTATTAAATAGTTGTTACTTTACTGTATAACATCCTGTCTTTTAAAATATGTATACATGTATGAGCTTCATAGTAGGAGTTTACAGAAATTGAAGAAAAATTACTCCATAATATTTTTAAAACCTCAAAACCAACCTGTACTAGATCCAGTCCTAATATATTGACAAGAAAGGCAACTTGAAATAATAGAAAAGATGGAATACCAAGCCAGTTCAGAGATGGCATATGCTACTTACCTAGGGTAAATTGACAAGTTAATATGAATGAAGATCCGATTTCAAAACCAATTGAGAATGGGAAAGGTGTTTCTTTATTACTTTTTAAAAGAAAATGTTTTCACATTCTACTGTAGAGTGTGGAAAATAATTGTAATAAAAATTAAGTTACATAAACAAACAAAGGCAAATAAATAGATTTCAGAACAAAAAGAATCTCAAGCCTTACTTCTGTGTTATGTGTATCGAAAAGAGGATTGTGAAGAAGAGTGATAATAGATGAGTGGAAGCAAGAACTGGGAAAAGGAAGGAGGAGTTTCTGGTGAAATAATAGAGGCATTTAGTTTTTAACAACAAAATCAAGCATGAATTATGAAATATTTGAGTAATACCTGAGGTATTGGAAACAAAGTAGAAAAGGCAAAGTATCTGTCTGTTGAAAGTGACTGTCATTTTTAGATCTGAGAAGTTATCTCCTGGGCTTGTATTTGTAGTCTGTCTATGTTGGTGTAGATCTAGCTTACATGTTCTCTGTTTTTGCCAAGTAGTTGTAGCTTTGTGTTTGAACTCTAAACATGCAGCTGTCAAAGTAGCTGAACGAGTTTATGCTTTCTCAACCACATATTTCTTTTCACTTTAGCAGCTGTGAAATGCAGTAGTTTAGGAATTAAGCACATAAGGACAGCTCTTCAGGAGTGCTGCTTGACAACAGACAGCTATGCTGACTGCACATGATTAGAGAAAAAAATTGTACTTCAAAGCTTCTGAGTTTTCAATATTACTTCAGTTGTTTTAGTGATATAATCATAATTCATCGTATTTTACTATAATGAGATAAACAATTGTTTTGTGTAACATGTACAACAAATAACTAAGCTCCTATTGTGTTAAATTGACTTTCAGGAAAGATTGACCAATTTCAGTATCAACTTCTATCTATTTGCTTCTGAGACTCATTATACATTTGTCAAATGAAATTGTACAAAGCACCAAATTTTTGCTGAAATTGTGATATGCATTTCATTGAAATATCCGTGTACTTAGAATAATAAATTAAAATATGATTAAATCTAGGGCCAGGAACGTAGATTTCCTTATTTATAAGCATGAGGATCTGAGTTGTCTGTCTAAAACCTATGTAAAAGAAAGTCATGTGTTGATATGTACTTGTAATTCCATCCCTAAGGAGACAAAGACAAAAGAATCCTTGAGACTTGCTAGCCAACCAGGCTCACTTACTCACGGTAGCTCCAGAACAATAACAGAATATGTCTCAAACAAACATGAAGAACTGTTTCTGAGAAACAACACCTGAACCTCTGGCCTCTGTTCAAAGGTGCACACATGTGCATGTACACTTGTACATTCCCCTACTGTTCATAAACAATACATACAAATTGAAGGTTTGACCAGTCCTTAGAGTTCTCCTATATTTGTCATTAGAAAGAAATCTGGAGCATGGAGAATGGTAACAGATCCGACAACTGTAAATAAAGTGATCAAGTCAATGGCCCGGAATTCCCTTGCCTTCTTTATAGTGATTGAATTAAAAGCCTTTTTTTTTTTAACTATACCTTTACAAGAACAGGATAGAGAAAAACTTGCCTTCACAGTTCCTATTTATAATTCTCAACTTGTTAGAAGATACAAGTTGAAGGTCTTGCCACAAGGAATGTTAAACAAACACACTTTGTGTCTATATTTTTGTATAATACCCATTAGAAATAATTCATAGTTTTCTTCATATATAATTTACCATCATATGGATGATATCTTACTAGCGGGTCAGATTCAGATACCTTAGAAAAAAAGTTTGGTGAAGTAAAGAGAAATTTGCCTTGTTGGCAATTATAAATTGCTCTTGAAAAAAATACAGAGAGGAGCTTCTAAAAGTTACCTAAGATATAAAATAGCTTACAGAAAATTCAACCACAGTAAATAAAAATGCAGGGATATCAATTATGAACTCTTAATAATTTTCAAAAATTACTAGGAGATATTAACTGGTTATTGCCCACAACTGGATTAACAACACAAAAACAAAGTAATTTATTTCAAGACTTAAAAGATGATAAGGACTTAAAAAGTCCAAGAAAATTATCAGCTAAGGCTGAGAGAGAATTGGATTTGATAGGAAGAAATTACAGGATATACATGTAGATTGCTTGGATCAAGTGCTTCATTGTATCCTGTTTATTTTACTTCTGTGTATTCTCCCAAACCAATTCTTATGTAGAGAGAAGATAATATTTTAGAATGGATAATTTTGCCACACAGGGTAAAAAATTAAATATATATGTAGAAAGGTTTCTGAATTGATTCTGAAAGGAAAATTGAGACTTTGTATATTAGCAGGAATAGAAATTATAGTACCTCTTACTAAAGTTGAAATTTCCTTATTATGAGCAGTAATGTTGAACATTGGCAAAGAGCTTGGAGTGATTTTTTTGGGAGACATTAGCAATAAATATCCCAAAAGCAAGAGACTTCTGTTTATAGAAAGAACAAATTGGATCATTCCTCACATGGTATGAGCAATACCAATTTCTGGAACCCCTGCATTCTATACTGATGCAAATAAATCAGTAGAGACATAAGTCAGAAAATTTAAATAAAGTAGCTCAAAGCCCTTGTGATTCCATTCAAAAGTCAGAATTTTGCTATTTTCCTGGCGTTATTAGATTTTTCAAGAACCTATTGATATATAATAACTGACTCTCCATATGCAGAAAGAGTTGTTATACATACTGAAACCATTGAACTTATTCCAGATGATTCAGAATTAACTTTGTTATTTATTCAACTACAATAAGTAATCAGAAATAGAAATCATCCACTGTACATAACACATTTTAGATTCCATAAGGGTCTACCAGATACTTATGACAAGGTAATGATGAAACTGATGAGCTCTTGGTAGGAATGTGCTAGAAGCTTCAGAATTTCATACAAGGCACAATGTTAATAGCAACGTTTTGAAGAAAGATTTTTCTATCACTTGTCAACAAACCAAGAAAATTATAAGGAAATGTCACACTTGTTGTCTGTATAACTCTATTACCTGCAGAAAGTAACCAAAAAGTACTCAAAAAAGGAAAATTTGGCAAATGGATGTGTTTCATTTTGAGTAGTTTGGAAAATTAAAGTATGTGCACCATGCCATAGATATATATTCAGGATTTCAATGGGTAACTGCTTTGAGATCTTAAAGGACTGATTCTGCAATTACGCATTTATCAGAAATTATGGCCTTTATGGGGATATCTTTATAAATTAAGACTGACTATGTTCCAGCATATATCTCTTGAAAAATGAAAGGGGATTTTTTGTTGTTGTTGTTTTGTATATTACAACATAAAACATATTGCAGTTATACCACACAATTCTACAGAACAAGCAATTACAGAAAGATCTAATTGCACTCTAAAAGACATGTTTAATAAACAGAAAGGGTTAATAAAGGCCCCAAGAGATAGAATATGCAGTGCTTTATTATATTTAAATATTTAAATGCTAATGAGAAAGGAATCACAGCTTCGAAGAGACATTGGGTAGCAGAAAAAATGTGAAATTAAATCATCCTGTATACTTTAGACATGTGTTGAAATCATAATGGAAATCAGGATATGTGTTATGCTGGGTAAGAGGTTTTGCTTTTGTTTCCACAGGAGAAGAAAAGCTATGAATATCATCAAAATTGATAAAGATTAGATTCAAACAGGAGAGATGGTATTTCATCAAACGTCATGACCTTTCAGTCCAAACTAACTCATAAGAGTAACAAATGCTTTTCATTTGATCAGAGATAACCTGCCAAGAAAGGGAACTTCCTAAAGTAGGGTTGGGGCAGGATTTTATTTTTGTTCTTCCAGGATAATAAAAGCATCCAAGTAAGGAATCTGAAAACAACCGGGCAAATGATACATCAGAAGAAAAGGATGAATCATAAAAAGAAAATGTCCCAAGAAAAAGTATAAATTGGCCAAATATTATAGGCAGAGTTTTTCTGTGTCCCTGCAGTCACTCCCAAATAACCATATAAAACATATTATTAATTATAAATTCTTGGCCAATAACTTATCTCCAGCCAGCTCTTACAACTTAAATTAACCCATTCCCATTAATCTATGTGCTGTCCCGGTGCTCCTTTACCTCATTTATTAATTTCTCGTGTTGCCTCTTACAAGTTTGGATCCTGGCTCCTCAGACTCCACCCTTCTTTCTCACAGCATTCTCTTTGCCATGAAAATGCTGCCTAGATATCAACCAATTAACTTTTTATTAACAACGAGAGCAACACATTTTTACAGTGTACAGAAGGATTATTCCACAGCATAATGTTGTAGCACACTTCTTCCAACAAGATAGAATTTCACAAATCTTACCAAATGTTTGTTTCTGCTATTCCCTACAGACATAAAGGGCAAATGGTGTTTTTGCAGTCCTAATTCAATTATAAATGAAAGCTGGCTTTGGAGTTGGAGCGTGGTCCTCCCCTTCTCCAAACCCAAGCATGTTCGCTAAAGGGAAATCTAAAATCCCTGTCTCATGACAGAAGAGCCAACTGGTATGGATCAGAAGAAAACCACAATTAAGGGACTACTCCATTGTCACTAATCTCATAATCCTTTGGTTTTATTTTGACTCTTTAAAACATTTCTTATATTTTTTTGGTTGTGAGCCTAACCTTTAACAGCTGAAGCCATCTTCCCAGCCTTTAAAACATTTCTTAAAGTATAAATATTATCTCAAAATTCATAAGATTTCATATACATACATATATGTATATATACACATATATACACATAATTGCACAAATATATATACATTTCTGTTGTGATATTTGCAGTCATATAGAGTACTGACTAATTCTAGATGTAACCTTCATCTAGCTTCCTGTATGTTACATTCTTGAAACAGCACCATATCTTTTTCTGCTTAGCCATCTCACAAGTCTGCGTTGGTGGTATAGTGGTGAGCATAGCTGCCTACCATATCTTTTTCAATTCCAAAAGATATATATATATATAATATCCTTATCTACATGTATATTTTGATATTTAATATATTTATGCACATATATCCTTTATGCACACATGCACACATACACACACACACACATACACACATACACACACTCACACACATAAAACCTTTGGAATTGAAATTGGTATGATGCTGTTTCAAGAAATAACTATATATATATATGTATACATATATGTGTGTGTATGTGTATGTGCATATGTGTGCATTATTTATGATACTACATAGAAAGTTAATTTATGTCTTTAGCTTTTCTTTTACAACTAGCATATGTAAACCAATAAGCATATACACTTATACAAATTCTTTCTTCCATTTATGATAGAATATGGAAAACTTACACTCAGTACCTAAGGAACTATTATTAGTTATTTGTAATTCTAGTAAAATGAGCTATTCTAACATGGAATTCTGGTAATACTATCTATTATAACATGGCACATTTCTCAAAGAGCTATTCTGCTAATTCTCTTCCCACATATAACTTTGCTATTTATTTTATTGGGTATACTTAGCCAAAGTTTAAGAATACCATGTTTTTTACATTCACTGAACTACTTGATAAAAGCTCACAGGGTCAAACCTGTGGACAGAGCGCTGCACCAGCTTGTGAAGTGCAAGGCTCTAGACCTCTTGAGCATTGCATGGCAGCATCTGAACAGAAACATGATCCTAATTCAGGTGTTTTAAGATGCTGGAAAGCACAGAGTAAATTTTGTTTTAATTAAATTATATTTGTGTGTTTGATTTGATTTTAAAATTCACCATTGACTAAGGAATGCTTATGAATCACTGAGCCAGTAGAAATAACATAGGATTTGGTTTGGCAGGACCAAGGTTAAAATTGCATGTTTTCTGTACCACTCTTCTGCAATTTCACATAGATGTCAAGCATAGTCACTGCACTTGATCAAGCAAGCCATAACACGTAACAAGCTGAAATGTAATTCTCAAGCAGATGATTTTGAAATTGGTTTACACTCTCAAGCATTATTTAAATGTGGCCTTTTAATGCACCACACGAAGACTCCGGTTCCAGGAATAGATTATATATGATTGATGTATTGGTCAAAGGGACCCATAGGAACCCTGAGCAATGTAGGCTGTTGTCATGGCTATTGATTGCTCTCCATAAACTTATGGCAAGTCCTTATTGCTGAAGGCAACACCTATACAATCCACTGAATATGGAAAAATTGAGCTGTTGTCTGCCCAGAGCTTCTACCCCTACTAAACAGTACCTAAGATACTGAAAGGCAATCTGCACACTGCCAAAGGAGAAAGATGAACATCAGACCTGCATAAGTCTGGGCCCAGTGGTTTCCCAGCACTAAGAGTAGAAATGGACATAAGCCCACATCTGTAGCCTGGAATTTATCTCAAGTTGATAACCACTAACCAATGAAAACTTAGTTTTCTCTAACGGAGCCTCACTGGGTACACAAACCAGTACTGAATCCAAAACCCATCCCCTGTAGGAGATGGACAATAGAAAATAAACTCAATGGCATTTTGGAGGTTTGTGTCTTATAATGCTGTGCTTATTTTTTCCTTATCCTACAGGTCTTTTGCTTATATGCTATGTTTTCTGATTTTGTGTTTTTAGGGGATTTGTGTGTGGCAACATGTATAAATCTATGTCTATATGTGCTTCTTTTACTTTTTCTTTGACTCTTTGTTTTTCTGTTTGTTGCACTTTGTTGTTGTTTTGTTCTATTCAGGATTGTTTCTTGTTATTCTTTCTTATTTTTATTATTATTTAGATGTTCTTTTTTGAATGAGTAGGTAAATGAGGAGGATCTGGGAGAAGAAAGGGGAAGGAAAATCATAATCAGAATTTACTATATAAAAATGATTTTTAATAAAAAATTTTAAAAATGAAAATAATTGTTGAATATCCTTAAACAGAAGAGAAAGAAAAAGTATACATGGTGAAAGGCATGTCTGATTTTAAGATAAGATTATCAGAATTAAGAAGAACGTGAATTTTGCCTTCATTAAACCCGTCATTATATTTATTTAATGAGAGCAGGGACTGAAAATAAAACAAATACAAAACACTGAAATACATGTCTATTTGGTCCAGCCATTGTTTTGTTACATGTATTTATGCCCAGTCACATTCATTTATTTGTTCATATCCTACAATGCACTGAAAACACATTGCATTAGTGCATAGCAAATAAGTGTTTATCACTAGTATCAACCAGCAGATCAGTAACTTAATCCAAATGGATATCAATGTCACCATCAAGGTTTCAATAAGCTGAATAAAAAAATTCTGGATTCCTGGGAAAAACAGAGGCATATTTCCAAAATACAGTGAAGCATATCTACTTACATACAAGTATTTAGTTGCATTCCAGCAATGTTATCCCAACTTATGCATGTAGTGTCAAAATTAATATTTAGATTGCATAACAGTAGATAAATAACAAAACAGAACGTGGTCAAAAATTAAAATTTAAGTGGAGATGGAGCTCCATGCAAAATTGTTATATATTGGAAGAGAGTAGACACATTGAAGAAAGATGACTGAGAAATCCATGACTCACAGTCATATTTCAGTTTTTGAATGTGACTTTGCATTTCCTAGACAATTGTCATTTGTTACAAGAAAGGAATATTGGATGGAATAGCTATGTTTTGGTTGGCAAAGTGACATGCTGGGAAAGAAGAAACCTCAGCTAAAGAAAGCCTGTACCACGTCATTGTGGCATTTTATTAACTGCTAATTGGCATAAAAAGACCCCAGTCCACTGTGGGCAGTACCATTTCTATGGGCTCTGGCTATATAAGAAAAGTAGCTGAATTGAGACTGAAAGTGAGTAGGGAGCCAGATTTCCACATGGTCTCTTTATCAGTTCTTGCCTCCAGGTTCTTCCTTTGAGCATCTGCCCTGATTTGCCTTGGTGATTGCCTGTTACCTCGGAGTATCATGAAATATCTTTCTATCCAACTGCTTTTGGTCAGATCTTTGGCACAGCAGTTGGAAGCATACTAAGGCACTGACCACAGAAAGGATGATTGAAAGAATTGCATTTACATTTCTTTAGTTTTTGCCTTTAGCATTTTGCTGGGAAAACACGAAGTTCTGAGTAACACAAACAAATGGAAGTAGCTTAAACAGTGCACCAGGTACGGTATTTGGCAGAGCACAGTCATTCTGTGAATGAGTCATAGAGTATTCTGAGTCATCTGTCCCATCAATCATAAATTTTTTTGCTTGGCATTTCTGATTAACTTGTATTAATCTGTCTGGGCTGACAAAACTAAATGCCACAAAATCTAAGTGGCTTCAACAGCCAACAGTAATTTCTCAAAGATTTAAGATGTGAGTCAGTTTGTTTTCTGTTCAGGGCTATCTTCCAGGAGGACAGATGATACCTTCTCACTTCATCCTCACATGACCCTTCCAGAATGGGAAAGCCAAAGAGACTAGAGGCAGAAATAAGGGTCTCCAGTTTCTTCCTCATTTCATTAAGAACATTAGCTCAGTGTGGGTCTCACTCTCATATGTTATAAACTTAGCCTGCAGAGTCCCCACCTCCAAAATCAAGACATTGAGGGCTATGTTTATAATATATGAACCTTGTAAGGGCATAGACACCATGCATTCTAAAAGTTTAGAAGTAGATAGAGGGAAATGTACTTACCTGCAGTGAATATAGATTAGTTCTCTACTTGGTCAAGAGATGTAATGTAAACCTTATTAGTATCCAAAATCCATACTTCCAAAACATTGAGTGCTGAGATCACAAACTATGGTAGCTATAACTTTAAGTTATCAAATAATTTAAGAAGGAAGTGGGGAAAATTAGATACTTTTTGACAGATACCTTTTTGTTGGCTACATGCTGTACTCTATGATGTTCATAAACCAATGTGAAACATGTGAGGTTACCAGGATTCATTCAAAGCAATCAAAATCCTTTCCTTTAGGTTGGTGAGAAATTCATTCTGTCTAGCACAACTTACTTGGTTTATATCCATCAGGTATGTGGTGGAGCATGAATATTCTAAAGCAAGAAATTGCCTGACAATCATTTACTACCTACGAAGCTTTGAAAAGTTCATCTTTCTCTGCCTCTGTTTCTAATTACAAGTTGTTAGTTCTCTGTGGAGTGTGAAAGAGATAAAATTATTCAGATCTGGAGTACTTATGTGGCATATTACGGGAGCACAGAAGCAGCTCACCCTTGTGTTTGCCAACAGAGCTTTTTGTCATTCTCTTCTGTTGACTGCAGAATGGAGGTGGTAGCTAGGAATCACCAAATGCAGTAGAAATACCAAGCAATGGCAGCTTACTATGCTCAGGAGGCTGATCTGAGGGAAAGGAGAAAACACACCCAGAATGAAAGCTGCAGGTTTGCCACAAAAATGGGAATGTGAGAGTTTATGAGTGATAAAACGGTCTAATTCTTAGAATGGTGCATATTCACTAATGACAGCTTTACAATGTCCTTCAACTATTGATACACAAAGCAGATTTTATGGTGGGTTCATGATAACATTTTTGAAGGAAATTATAATAGAATTCTTTACAAACTATGCAAAGATTTGACAAAGATGCCTCTTGAGAAACTATTCACTCTTATTAAATATATTTATTTATTTGGATACATGTCTTCTCATGTATTTCTTTAAAGCCTCCTGATAATGGTTTCCAAAGTAACTTCATAAATTCTTATTTCAAAAAGTCTAACCAAAAATATTTATTAGCAAATACATTCCAAGTTTACCGAAAAGTACATATTTTTAATGAATGATTAATATTAGAAAAAAGGAAAACGCTTTCAGCATTGGGACCCAAGGTGAAAATAAATACCTTTCTCTATTTGTTCAACAGGTTAGTGTTTCAGTTTATAACAGCGCTAGACATTCAACACAGGTGAGACACTGCCCGAGCAATGAAAAGCATTGAACGCCATTGGCAATCGGAGGAAACGTTCAAGATGTTTGGGTAATATCATCAATACTCACATTGAGTCCGTGTTTCTTTATCATATCAAATCTCTTGGCTGTGTTTTAGGTCCTGTGTCAAAGAGTTATCCCTGGAGGGAGGAGTGGCATGAGGAGAAGTTTGTCTGCTCTGCAGGTAAGCATGCTGTGAGGACTGGGTAAATGGAGCAAATCTGAAGGAAAATATTGGGGAGCTTGACACCCTGAAAATAGCGATGAGCCTCCATTATCCATACTGTTCTGATGTGAAGAGCTAGATTTGAACACTAGGATATCTACCTTAAAAGATACTTGTCAATTATTAAAGTAAGTAGGCATTTATAATACATGGCTGCAAATAAACTACAGGTCTGGATATACATTTATGAGTATTTAAAAAAGCAGTTATGAACATACGGATTTTTGGAGAATGCTCTCAGATATGAGTTAGTACTTAATTTTTCTCTAAATTAAAGTTTATTACTAGAGAACAAAACTCACGTAAGCTGTTCCTCTCAGTAAATGAAACAAACACATGCACACATATACACACTATTGTGTTACATTTGTTTGATTAAATCATGTACTGTTATGAGCTGAAATTTGAAGATGAATACTTACACATTCCCTTCCATTCAATAATTTTAAGCGTTAAAGGCAAGGAAAGGGAGAAAGTATGTCCCACAAATGAATATCTAAACACATAATGTACATTTGCTGAAGAATCAGTCATTCTAAGTCTTGGAAATCTAACCAGCTGAGAAAATACAGAGCACAGTTTTATTCAGTTTTGGCCTTAAGGTAACTTACTTAAACTTTTAAAACACATTTTCTTTATTAATGGAAATGAGGCAGACAACCTTTTGGTTAGACAGCTTGAAAAAGGTCAGAAAGGCTAGCCTTTATGGAAATTGAATTTTAAAATTAAATCAAAAGAACAACAAAGAAGGAGTTGTTCAGCATGTACATTAGGATACAGGATAGCAATGTGGGGCATTTAAAGAGAGCAAATTCAATTTATCATGTCTTTAGTAATAGAGCTACTCTTTCCAAGTAAACCATATTTCAAGCATTTCAGTAGCTGAGACTCTATGGCCTTCTGCGCATTGCCTAAACATTGCACAAGATCTCCAGTCTAGCAGTATGTTGTTCTAGTTGGGAGAATTGTAAACAAATCAATTTATATTCTCCAGACATAATTTCTCTCAAGGTTTTAGTGGATACATTTTGTCACTATTAAATAAAAATATGTATGCTAGGATAATTCCGTGGGTACCAGAAAACTATAATACAGGGTTATTTTTATGTTTTCTAAAATGTGTTACTAGGGAAAGAGAAATTAACTCTTATTATATGTGAGGAATTGTAGAATCCATGATCACAAATTTCCACTAAAAATTGATATGCCTTTATTAGATTAACCTGTTCATTCTTAAGGCTATGCCAAATACATGGCACATTAATCTTACATTTTCTCAATCTCTTTATCTGTTAATACTAATTTCTTTTATATTTACAAACTAACTGTTTTCAGTATGTTGCAATGAGTACAAGAGTAGCAATGTGTCTTTGATATCATTATTCCAGGTTTGTTTGTTGTTCGTTTGATTTTAGATAAATACCCCATACTAGGATGCCCGAATCAAAAGATAGTTCTACTTCTTTTACTTACTTTTTTTTGTCAAATTTTCATGTCATCTACATTAAAATCTGTGAAGAGTTTCCAATTTACCAACGTCAGAATTTATTAAAAAAAAAACTTTTAAAAAATTAAGCATAAAAATACTGTCAGTCAAGAAGTGGCATAATTAAATGACCATTCTCCAAAGAAGAAATGCAAATGGCCAATACATATTTCAAAACATGTTCACCATCTCTAGTTGTCAGTACACTCCCAATTAAGTCCTCTTTGAGATGCTCCCTCATGCTGGTCAGAATGGGTTCTCATCAGGGAATCTGCAGAGGGGCTGGCAAGATAGTGCAGTGGTTAAGAAAACTGAGTGCTACAGGCAACCAAGGACCACTGAGAGTGGGAAAATCATCTTTCTCAGGAAAGAGCACATCAGTTGGCTATCCAATAGTAAATGGTCAGCCCTGAAAACATTACGTGTACTGACAAGTTGTATTTATGTATTTAGTAACTTGTACAAAAATATATATTTGTTTATTTACATATGCCTATATGTGGTGCAAAACATATTTTTAAGGTGTGTTATATTTGTTTATTCTGTGGGACATTTGTTTAATGGTGCAAAGATGTGTTGCATTTTTTGATGTTGCGTTTGTTTAACTCTGTGAAGCTGTTACCATGCCTGTCTAATACACCTGATTGGTTGAATAAAGAGCTGAATGGCCAATAGAAAGGCAGGAGAAAGGATAGGCTAGGCTGGCAGTCAGAGAGAATACATAGGAGGAGAAATCTGGGAGGAGAAGAAGTAACCAGAGAAGGAGGAGGAAAACAGGGGCCAGCTACCCAGCCACACAACCAGCCTCGGAGTAAGAGTGAAAGTAAGATTACAGAGGTAAGAAAAGGAAAAAGCTCAGAGGCAAAGGACAGATGAGATCATTTAAGAAAAGCTGGCTAAAAATAAGCCAAGCTAAGGCTGGTCATTTATAATTAAGAATAAGTCTCCGTGTGTGATTTATTTGGGAGCTGGGTAGTGGGCCCCCAAAAAGAGCAAAAACAATCAACAACTACATATATGTATATAACAATAGTGAAAACTGAGGCTATGAATTTGAAAGAGAAATAGGAAGAATATGAGAGGGTTGAAGAGATGAAAGGAAACAGGGGAAATGATGTAATTATAATCTTAAAATATAAAAAATAGAGAGAGAATAGTATCACTTTTTACAGAAATCTCGGGTTCACTTCTTAGAATCCACATGGCAGCTCACAAATGTTAATTGCCCTAGTTCTGTGGATATACCAGTCCCTCTTCTTGCCTCCTAGGACACCAGGCACAGGGCACACACATGGTGCAAATATATATGTACAGAAAATACATATACAGAAAATCATAAACATTAAAAAACAAACCTTTTATATTTTTGAGACAGTGACTCAGTATGTAACCTTGATTGTCCTGAAATTTGCTATGTTGACCAGGTTGGCCTGGAACAAATAGAGACTCACCTGCTTTTGCCTCCTGTGTGCTGGGACTAAAGACCTGCATGGCCATATCTGATTTAGATTATTTTTTAAAAGTATAAATCTGGCAACAGATGTTTGAGAATATGTAGGGAAAAAGAAGCCCTCATTCCCTACTGATGGGAGTGCAAACTAGTATAGTCATTTTAGAAATCAAAATGGAGATTTCTCAAAAACTTATAAAAAAATACCATATGGCCTAGCTATACACTCCAGAACATACACCCAAAGGACTCTGCATCTTAAAACAGAGATACTTCTTCATGCATTTTTAGTGCTGTTTTATTTACAATATCATAAAAATAGAATCAGCCAAGATGTCCATCAACAAAAATATGCATAATGAACTTGTGGTATATATACCCAGTGGATCATGGTAGCAGAAGGAAGGAGAATGTACCAAAACACATTTTGTTTGAAAACGCTTTGATGGTACTCATTTACTATTTGCAGAACATTTATCAAAAAAAAAAAAAAAAACGCAGACAGATAATACAGAATTTTATATTGGTGAAATGCTTTTAATTTATTAATTAAACCTATCCTACATATTATTAAATAAAAATAATAGCTAATATCTTCCATATGCAACGTTCAGTGGGGGTTTTAATTTGTCTGTGTCATTGTGTAGCCGTTTAGTTATTCCTGACTAGTTCACCTTTGACTCCAGAGCCCTCTGTTTGGTATTACATGTGTGACTTAGAGGTGGGGAATGAAGCATTCAAACTGTTCATGTGGGGCAGGGCTTTGTAAATCATATACCATGTTGTTATCTTAATCTGAGACAAATGTTACATTCACAGCAAGGTAGGCCAAAAAAAGGGGGGGGTGAGGTTGTGTGGCTGGGAGAAGAGGAGAGTTCTATGAATGAAGGGATTTCTCATTATTAAATAGAGTGCTAATCCATTAATTAAGTCATCATTAACCTATTCAATAAACTGTTTTAAGTGCTTCATCTGGAACACACTAATTGTACTGTATAAATAGAGGGAACAAAACTTCATTTTCAGCACTAGATATATAATATTCTCAAAATTTCAGGAAAGATATTGACCTAAAATATTATTTTAATTATCCTTAAAGACATACCTTACTAATTTTAATTATGATGGCTTTGTTTTCAGGCATGAGAAAAATAGTATTAAATTGAAAACCTGTGTAGGAAGTGTTATTGGTATTGGTAGTGCTGACATCCTCATACATGTAGATTCGTAACATACAATGTATTTTAATAAAATAAAATTGTATTTAGAAGTCCGTGAGTAGATAAAGCTACCATTTGAAGGGCCTAGTGTTTTATTACATTGACTTTTTTTCTTCCTGATCATTAATTTTAGTTTGTTTGTTTGTTTGGTCTTTTTTTTTTTTTGCAACTAAAATCTGAGTAAATTAATGTAATGCTGTAGATGCAGTCAAACAACATGATCAGGTAGGAGATACTATGGAAACCACATTTATTGGATAAATTAATAGGAATAGGAGCTACAACATGTGCCACGTTGCATTCTAGGTGACAGAATTTGATGTCAGACGCCCGGGTTTTTGATCTGCTTGATTGAAGCAGGTTTACTGTCTCTGATATCTTCAAAGCTTGGAACTACCCTTGAGCTTGCTACTAATGAGACATTTGGTATCTTGGTAAATAGCCCTCTACTGCCACTCCAACTTTTCTCAAAACTATTGACTCAATGGGATTTAGGTCTTGACTGATCCCATTCTCTGGGCTACCTGCCTGTGTTCTGAGAGGCTATATTTAGCAAAGCAACTTCCAGGCAGGTTCTGCTTTTTCTTTTGTCTGTAAAAGTGAATGTCTTATAAATTACAAGTCCTATATGGTCAGGATATAAATAGCTCTACCTGGACAAAGTGACAAAGTGTTCCAAACAATAGTGTGTACAGTACAAGTACATTCCCCAATTCTAATGATCCCACAGGTAATCTGTAGGGACCATGAGAACTGTCTTTGTTGACAGAGGATGGTCACATAATAATCTTACATAAATATACAGCATTGGTTGCAAGTAGTAGTTTTGAAATCAGGTAATATTGGAAACAATTTATCACCTAATCTCCATAGATGGAATCATTTTAAGCTACTCTTGATTCATTTCAAAATGCCTGGACTAATTCTCTGTCAAATTTTTAAAAAGAATATGAAAAATAAAAAACCATAAATCATTTCTATTTCATCTCTGTACACTCAGATTGTCTAATAAGTAAACATCATAAGCAATTCCTAACCTGAAAGTTTGAAATAACATCTCCTTAAAATATGGGACTTTTTGAGAAAAATTTAAACTTCTAAAATAAATTTTTCCATTTTTGAAGCTTGATTGGATTATGTTATGTTAACAATGATCTGAAATATTTAAACATCAGAAAAACACTTTATTGATTCCATTTTTTATACAAAATGCAACAGAGATAAATAATGAGTCCAGATTCTTCCCCTCTGAGCAGCCACTCTGTAGCAGGGTCCTTGCTGTGGTTCCCTTTGGGGGCGGAGGCCAAGTAGGCGCACAGTCAAACCAGACATACTCCAGGAGAATGTTCAAACAACAAGCTCAGTTTATTCAGGAAGAGGCAAGCCTTATGTACCCTCCACCCCACCCTGGGGGGAGGTCTGATGAATATGCATCAGCTGGTGTGACATGGTTGCCTCTCATTGGTCCAGGTCATCTCCAGATCATGTTTCAGCTGCTGTTGCAAAAGCCATTAGGCAGATCCAGGCTGGCTCTCAGAAAGTATCTTTTATTACTTGTTTGGGCAATCTGGCCCTCAAGCCTGTTAGGGATGAGTTATCCCACACCACTCAACTACCTTTAAACTTTCATTTAGGATTGGAATATTATAAAAATTTCCCCCATCTGTGTTGACCCATCAGGTGGTGTTGTCATTATGCAGGTCTTAACTAGGAAATTGTATTTTAATATTTCATGGGTGCATGAATATTTCCCTATTATATAAATATAATATTTCCCTATTATATCTAGAAGGCATGATCTTGCAGCAAGTATCCTGATCCTTTGGCCTTTTGAGTTTTTCTGACTCATCTTCTTGTTGTTTCCTGAGCCTTAGGTGTAGGGGTTGTGTCATAGATGTATCAGTTATGGGTGGATAGCCCAGAGTCACTTATTTTTTGCATTTTGATGAGCTATGGATCTCTACAGTAGCCTCTGCCTGCTACAGAGAGAAGTTTCTTTGATGAGGGGTATGATATACACTTGTCTATGGGTATAAAGCTAAGTATTAAAACAATGCCAATTGTGTTGGGACTTGACTTTAATCCCAGAACTCAAGTGGCAAGGCAGGTTGGATCTATGAATTTGAGGAGAACATGATCTACAGAGAGAGTTCCAGGCCTACCAAAGATAAATAGTGGTAGCCAGTCTCAAATAAAGCAAAGCATGAATGTAATTAGAAGCTATATTGGTTTAGAAAAATGAAAGTAGTAGATTCTGTTGTAGGAACTATGACCACCCTATTATCTAGGTTTATAGTGTCAGGTATGGGTTTCCTCCTATTGAGCACGATATGTCCAATTAGACAGCTGCTAAGGATATATTTCTGGGCCTTCAAAAATCAGTGTTCTCTAGGGAAAGCCTTGTGATAGGATATCCAATCACAGGAAATCAACCCTAAATACATGTACATACTAGCAACACTAAATGAACTCAGTGTTGTATATATGTACACATGTGTGTAAAGGCAGTGATCATAGAAGAAGAAGTCATGAATTTTAAAGGCTTTGAGGGACAAAGGAGGAGTTGGAAGGGGGAGTGAAAATTATGTAAATATGGTACTCATGTATGAAGTTAAGTTAAATAGATAAATAAGTTCCTGGAGTTATTGTGTTTGTTTTTTTCTTTAAAATTATGTTGCTGTACGAAAGTAAAAATAAATAAAAACAAAACACCTACCTCATAGTTTTTTGGTTTATATGTTCATTTATCCAAAAGGTATGTGCATTAAAGACTTGAATTCTGAGCTGGTGGTGATATTGGGAGTTGGTAACTTATCTACCCAGTGGACTGACTCATTGATCAGCTCATATCTGAATGGATGGGGCTAGGTTGGTAGAAGTAGACCCCAGAGGTGGGCCTTAAAAAATGATAGTCCTCCACTAAGTACCTTCCTTCTTAGCTACCAACCATGAGTGAGTGGTTTTCTTTCTTTCTTCTGTTGTGACTTTTAGCCATACTGTTCATTCTCCCCACAAGCCCAGAAACAAAACAGATGCGTGTAGATGGAAATCTCTGGAACTATGAATATTTTTAGGTCCTTCCTCCTTAAGTTGTTTTCACCAGGTGCTTTGCCAGGACTTTGGGAGCTCACCAGCACAAGCTGTGTTCTGAGAAACTAAGGAGAGGGGAACTCCTAATCTAATTCACAACGGGGACATTTTCTTTGCTCTGCTACTGTTGATTTGTCTCCAATTTTTCTCTACAAACACAAATCAGTCAGGTGAGGTAGCTCAGAGGACAGATGCAGGAGCCACCATGCCTGGTGACCTGAGTTCAATCCCCGGGTCACATGGTGGAAGGCAAGAACCAAACCAAGGGCCTGTACGTTGTCCTCTGACTACCACATATGTGTCTTGGTGCACACATGAGTGTATACATACAGAAACATATACACAAACACAAATACAAATACATGTTTTAAAAAGAAAAACAACAACAATAATAATAAAACAATGAGTAGATTTTATGAAATGAAAATAGGCATCAGATTTCATTTGCCAATAGCCCAATGCTAAAAAAGAAAACACTAGGCTGAATATGAAAAGTTCAGATGGATAACTGAATACAAAATTTATGGAGCAGCTGTGGAGTGGAGTGGGAGGAGAGGAGGGAGGGGAAACTGCAGTTGGTATGCAAAATAAATGAAAAAAAAGTTATTCAAATAAAATAAAAATTATGGTTTTCTGCCAATGGATATTTTATGTGATTTTATGTGAACTTTTTGGGTTTTCAAGACAAAGTTTCTCTGTGTAGTTTTGGTGCCTGTCCTGGGTGTCATTCTATAGACCAGGCTGGCCCCGAACTCACAGAGATCCGCCTGGCTCTGCCTCCTGAGTGCTGGGATTAAAGGCGTGAGCCACCACTGCCCGGCTAAAAAGACGATTTAAAGAGAGAGTGTGTGCGTGTGTGTATGTTATGAACTAGGGAAACAGAGGTAATCTATCAAAGCTATAATCACCTTCAGTTCTCCACCTTAAGATATCCTAGTTCTTGTGAGGCAAGTCATGCCCCACAAGACAAGGATAGATTTCCATCAGGTGTAATCAAGATATCCCTGCCAGTCAATAAATTAAAACTAGTAGGTGGAAAGGAATAAAAAGGACAAAAGGAAATAAAACTCAGGGTTCCATATATAAATAGTATATGGGCATCAAGGAACTTTGACAGTGCTCCATAGAGAATTAAATGACACAATAAAAAAGAAAGAAAGATGTGCTTCCATTTTAATATGCTCATGATTCACCTTGAGTGTAACTCAAAAAGAGCTTGGGACCTTATACAAATACAAGTTTCCGGACCACGGAAGGGACATTTCAAATCTCTTTTCCTTTAAAGAAACTATTATTAAAATAAGATGATTTCTGGCTTTAACTTAATTTAATTTTTAAAACCAAATTTCTCCTTCTGGATAGGCATGTGTATTCATGTCACGATGTTTGTACAGGGATGAGAGGATCACTTTCAGAAGTCATTTCTCCTTCAAATCCCTAGATTCTAGGGATGGAACTCAGGTCACTAGGTTTAATGGCCACCGTCTCTATCCCCTGTGCAACACTTTAATGTTAAATTATGTGAATTAATGTGAATTCAAAATTAGGATTTCAAAATTTCCACTTCCACATAATAACCTTAGTGTTGATATCCCAAAGAAAATCACAAAAATCTCAAAACATATCCATTCAAATGCTAAGACCAGGGAAAGATTTTGTAAAATATGTACATGAATTAGCATATGCATAAGTTTATGCTATATTGTTACTAATCACAGTCTTCACATAACTATTGTTCATTTTTGAGTGGTAAAAACCCTCACTTCATTTTTTAAAAATAATTCCATTGGAGAATTAGAAGAAATAATGTCCTGGGAGACTAAGAGTGAATTTTATGGCATATTAGTTCTCAAAACTGTTCATTAAACTGCTTTTTAAAAATCTCACTATTTAAATCAAAAGTTGCCGGGCGTTGGTGACTCACACCTTTAATCCCAGCACTCAGGAGGCAGAGGCAGGCGGATCTCTGTGA